>PVKM010032850.1:0-16224 GCA_004027735.1 Carollia perspicillata
AGCTGACTCTGATCTGATTCCTGGTGGAAACACGCTGTGTCAAGGCCATGAGCTGTCTATTTAAAAAATGATGAATTAAATTTAATGACTATTTCCTCACTAGATTTCTATTCCTATTAAGTATTTTGCAAGATTTTTATTACTTACTAAGAATCTAAGTTATTTCCTCTCATTTTTCTTGCAAAGGATGAATTCAATATTTCAGCTGTTCTCATTTATTGTTAATTCTCTTTTCCTACTCATTTATTAGAATACTCATTTTTTCTGTGGTTTATATATTTCTTCCCTAAAGTGTTTATAAAACCATCTCTAGCTCTTTTACCACTTAAACAATTTACTTATCTTTTTTTATTACCTGAATCTTTGTGGTTTGGCCTTTGGCTGAGGAATAATTATATTCTCTCTTTTATTCTGATCCCTTTTCATTACTAACTTCTTTAAACTTATAATCTCCCAGCTCTCTCTGCTAAAGCTAGAATGACAGTTTCTATTTTTACTTTGGATGGGATGGAGTTGCAATTCTATTTAATTCAGTGGCATAGACTTGTATGGTGTACCTGCTAACTAATGCATTCAAGGAGACAGTGCCACACACGAAGTAAGCACTCAATATATGCCCCTAGGGTTATTGTTATTTCCAGTGCTTTTGACCTTAGGATACAAAGATGGGCAAGAAATAATCCATGTCCCTGATTAAAACCTGGTAGTGACTTTCCTTCCTCTCCAGTGGAGGTTCAAGTCCTTGAGACATAACCAAAGGTTGTACATGATCTGCCCCTGCCTTCCCTTTAACCTCTAGCATCAGTGACCATCCCCAAAGCCCTACAGAATCATAGACTTGGCATGGAGATTCAGATTTTCAAGACATTGCTTGAAAGGAAAGGATGGAATGCCTTCTTTCCATTTCCTTAGTCCTGTCCTGCTTCCTCTCAGTCTTCTGAAATACTCCTCCAAAGTCCTTCTTTCTTTCCTATGTGCCCTTCCTCTACCTGACATGTGCTTTTGTTCTTATCATACCAGACTGTGACAAGTTTCTGTCTCCATACTAGAGTTTGAGGTCCTCGATAGTAAGACTTCTTCACCTTATCCAGATTTGTAGGCCCAATTCGCCATTTAGAAAATTTTGTCAAATTAATAATAATACTGGACATAATTAGAGTTATTATTTTAGAAGAAATTCTTTATAAAGATTCAGGAGACTTCTTGGGGGACATGGTGTTTATAGCCAAACCATGAAGGATGAGTAGAATTTTGGCTATAAAACTTCACTGGGGTAGAACATGCCAGAAAAAGGGATTCTCTGGGCAAAGAAAGGCCAGAGTGGTACAATGCTGTTTTTTTTTTGTTGTTGTTGGTTGTTTCTGACCACAGTAAACTTGTTAGTGAGGCTGAAGCAGGCACGGGCACATTTACTGGGAAGAGAAATGGTGTCAACCACACCTTCATTCCTTCCACAAATATTTCCTGGTTCTCCTACATATCTTGTCCCACAAGTCTAGAAAGGTAGAATGGATCATGGGGGACCTCTTAAATATTAGGCTCAAAAGTCCCAAGAACTGGGAGAGAAGAAATAAAGAAATGGCTTGTTTTTTTTTTTGAAGAATTGGTTGGGTTTACTTGCAGAGTCAAACTTCCTTATTAACTTGAGCTTGGAGGGGCCTCAACTTTTGTAATAGGTTGTGATGGGAAGGGAGGATATAACTGAAATTTTGCCTCAAATCTCTCATTCCCATTTTCTCTCTACATTTTAGGGCACTGTTTTGTCCCACTATTATCCCCTGACCCTTTAATAACTTGCTTCCCTGGGGCACTTAACAGCAGTCACTGACAATAGGCTGAGGATCCCACCCCCCTGCCCGCCCTCTAAACCAGATCTTTATGCACTGAGATGCTTTGCTCCCAGAAGGCCATCAGCAGGGGAGAGAGCCTCAGCTACAGAGCTGGGGTGTGTCTCTTTTCCCAGGCCCCTGACATCACAGGCTCTAACTGTCCTCCTTGCCAAGGTAAACCTTGGCCTGATACTTGGGGCTGGAGAAAAAAAAAACATAGTGTGATCCTGCTTTTTAAAAGGCCCTGGAGAAACAAGCAGAAGTATTTCAAAAACAGCAACCATGCAGCCAGTTCCAACTTAACTTGGTTATGATCACATCAAGGCATATTCACTTTTAAAAACGTGGGTGGTAAAATCGGCAGTGTTTCTACGGGAGGCTCTCAAATGGCCATTGAACACAGGTTCTAGTTCAATGGGTCTGGACAATAATCTCTCTGAAGAGCCTGTGGGGCGATGAGCCTGACAACATTCCAAGTGGACTAAGAGAACTGCGTGTTCTTTTGGTCATCTGAAATTTACCTAATGAGTACGTCCTGTGTGCAGGACAAGTACTACTCAGGGACGTGAGCTCTCGAGGCTGCAGTTCTTTCGTCCCCTCCTCTTGCACCTGGCCTGGGCCTGGGATGACTTTGCAGTGGAGTATGGAGGAAGCAATGCCTTGAGTGCAAACATTAAGGTCTAAAAGCTCCTGCTTCTTCCCTCTTGGAACACACGCTTTTGGAAGCACTGAGCAGACATGTAAGAAGTCCAGCTCTCCTGCTGGAGAGACCGGGTGGGAGGGAGAGGGCCCAAGACCACGTAAAGAGGGAGAAGGGCCAGCTGCTCCAGTTTCCAGATGACTCCCCGTTAGCTACCTTGTGACTAGAACCTTACTGGACCCTAAGCAAGACCCACAGAACTTCCCACGTGAGCTCAAACTATAGAACCATAAGAAAAATGTGGTTGGTGTTTTATTATACAGCCACAGGAAAGCACAACAGCTCCTCCCTTCCGAAACCCTCCTCTGCTTTGTGTGACCTCAGGGTTTTACTGGCGTAATTTCATGGATGGATCCATTTCCTAATGACCATCCGTGGGAGACTGATTTCTTAGCACCTCCTCAATCTGAGAACAACTACCCTGCAGTGCTTTCTTTAGAAACACTCGCATGGTGTTTACCTTTTCTTCTCAAGGAAGAAAGAGACTTTGTATTTCTTAAGGATCTACAGGCATATGTTGGCATTAAATGTGAGTTACCTGTTTAAATTTTCCCAACATCTGTAAAAAGGTGGTCTTTATCAACAGCCTCCAAAGGGGAGAACTGAGCACAAGCTAATTAAATTGTCACTTGAGTCAGGATGCCATGGAATGGGCATGGCACCTAGATGCTTCTGATTCTAACTCCGGAAACCATGTCACGGGATCAAAACTGATTTGAGACCTTGGAGCCGAGGGGTGTGCTGTGGAGCACAGGGCCAGTCTTTGAACGAAGCTGAACTTGATTCCCTTACAGTGGAACCTCTAATGGTTCCTCCTCGATTCCAAAGCCCAACATGCTTTTTAACCACTGCCATGTTGCTGAACCTTTCATCTCTTGGGAACTGAAAGATCCCTTCTGAAGCCAGTGATTCAGATGTCTCGCTGCTAATGTGCTATGATGCCACAATAGAGACATCCCAAATAGGAGCTGATGCGCTGAAATGCTGGGGCACTCCTTGGTCAATGAAATATTTTATCTTTGAAATATATAGAAACAAGCTTCTGAATTAGTGCTTCCTCAACAAGAATTATTCTGGAGGTGCAGGATCATTAGAACAGGAATAGGGCAAGGATGAGAGAGCGAGCAATCAATATTTCATTATAATATCCCCAGAGGTTTCCAAAGCAATGGATATAGGAGGAGGGAAGCTTTTAGGGAGAAAAATGGTGCGTATAAATGGCTGAGTAAAATAAGTGTTTTCACATTTTACCGAGAGAAAAACATAGTGTACATTTTAGCAGAGAAAAGTGGATATTTAAATAATTTATCAGACTTCTTTCCTTAGGGAAAATGCAGAGCAGTAACATCTCCATAACTCTCTAGAAGGGATGCATTTTTAGTTTCTATAAGTAGAAAAGCACCTAAAATGAGAAAGGCAGAAAAAGACCGTGGCGAAAACATAGAACCGGGGTTCCGAAGACCTGAGCTTGGTTCCAGCGTTGTCACCTGGTGGTCCTGTGATATTCGATGGGTTTCTCCTCCTTCCTGGAGGCCTGGATTTTCCCTGTGTGAAGTGATTGCTAGAAGGGGACTGTGCTGGCTTTGGGGGCCTTGGAAGCCGGGTGGTCCCACATCTCATCGACTCTGACTGCCCCAGTACATTTCCCTGCAGCCAGAGGTCCTCGGAATAGGACTTGGAACTCTCTGAATGAGAGGTCCTTCCTTTTCTTTCACATCATGTGGTCACATTTTATGTGACTTTTTATTAAGAATAGAATATTTATATTTAAAAAGACCATAAATCATCTACAGACTCATCTTGGTAAATGAACTATAGTTGCCTACTGAGATCCATACCCCAGGTGTTTAAAAATATCAACTTCAGCTTCCAAAAGTTCTGCAGACTTCCATCTAAATGGTCTGCAGGCCTTGGGTTCCCAGTCTCCTGCACCTTTAACAAGGTCCTGTGACATCTAGAGCGAAGCTCCAACAGCTGCAGTACTGATCCACTGGCAGCGCTCCCTGTTTCACGGAGCTATTATTAAAACACAAACATTAAGTCAAAATAAACAGCAAGAGAACTCTGCAGTGTTGTTCTTAGCGGCTAATTGGTTTGCCGTGCTTAGGATGGATAGGCTCCCAGGTTTATGCTGTGGAATCGTCCATCCCCCTTCACACTGAAGCAAGATTTGTTAAGTGCAAGAGTGTAGGAGGGATAATGACTAAGGGAAAAATTAAATTGCTGTGAAAAACAACAAAACTGCTCTTAAGTTTCAAGCAGAAAATTATGAAATTTGAAAATATTTCATAAGGCATAGACTAGTTTGGTATTTAGTATATAATGATCCTTGGTATTGTAAATATAAAGTAGTGTCTTGACCTAGCTGAAGCTAAGGCCTTTGCTATTTTTGAGGAACAGAGGTAGGCTACATCCCTTTTCCACATGCCCTAAGGGGCCTCCTAGGGAGCCCTGAGTCACTGGGTTGCTGAGATTTATACATAGTTGATTAAGGTAATTCATACTATGGTGTTAATGGCTTCACTTTTTATAAAGTAACTTTATCATTTTTTCCAGGTTGCTTGGATGAGGGAAACCTGAATTTCTTAGCTTCCTTATTTCTCTACTTTAAACATACAACTTCTTATCAAAGTGATATATTTACATAGTTAAAAATGGCAAATAGAGTAAGAAGGCTTGTAACAATAAAATACCACTCCTCTTTCCCTCTCACCTACACTTGTGACTTGCATCTCAGAATTAATCTCTTTCAATATTGTGAGCTATTCTTGGTATTTACCTCCTGAAACCCATATAATATACTTACTATGCCATGTTTGGTTGATCTATTTACATATTGTGAATTGACATTTTATTGTGGAACTAAGGATTTAATGTACTTATAATTTATGTTCATGCCTATACCGCCTGTCCTTCCTCCCCCCCAACATGGCAATAATCCTATTTTTGGTTAAATCAATATTCAGTGTTTACATTATTTGATCATTTAGACATTAGTTCACTGATGAGCTATTTCCTTTTTTGTATAGTTTTCCACTTTTCTTATTTCTTCCATTTGCTTAATTATCAAGGTATTTATCACTAATTCCCCTCAAACTCTTTAAAATAACTTTAAATCTTTTGTCAGTGCAGTCAAGCATAAAAGATATCAACTCCAAATTTCTGTTTTTGTTGGAAACATCCTTCTGGTGGCCCCAACCCTCCTGCTCCAGTCTGAAGTGCATCACTGGCATCTGAGGCCTTTTTTCCAATCATTGGGAAGTCTCTTTGTCTCCTGCCCATTAGATCCTCTGTTCTATGGGTCCCAAATAGTCTTTCTTGGTTTACTTTCTCATCTTGGTGGAACACATCCTTTAGTAGCTTGTATGAGAGTTACATATTTTTTGAGTCTCTAGATTTCTAAAATATATTTTTTAAAAACATGAAACTCATAGTGTCAACACTTGAAAATTAAGAAACTCTCCCCTATGTGATATCTGGATATTGGATGAAAGAAAAAATAATAATTTTGAGTGAATACACTATTTAGAGAACAATGACTACTTTGTACTTCTAAGAGTCTCAGCAGGAAACAGTACTCCACTCAGATGGTTCAACTATAAAGTAATTTTAAAAAAGCTTTTACGAAAGTTAAGAGAATCAAGAAAAGGTGGGGCACCGAAAGGCCAGCCACAATGGGAAGCTGTTCTCATGCCCAGGCTGGAAGAGACAAAGTGCAGAAATAATGTTAGGGTACTCTGCTTGGGAGGAGCGGAGTAACTGCCACTCTAAGAGCTGCTAGGTCAGGACAGGGAGGGAACAGAACAGGAATTCTCTTTCCTCCTCCTGATTTCCTGTTGATGCCTTCCATCTGCCAAACTCAACTGAAATCCACCTAGCTAGAGAGTGTGGGTGATACAACCCAGTGCTGTAGGGATCCAGGAGCACAGTGTAGAGCAGAGAAAGGGGAAAAACAAATCTGCTGAGTTCAAATGGAGAATAACAGCACATGCTTCCTGCCAAAGGGTGAGTCACAGCCAAGGCTGAACTCAAAGGAAAATTTATAGCCTCAAATATATTCATTTTAGAGAAAAAAGACACAAATACAGGAATTATTGACCATCTTAAAAGTTATAAAATGTAACAGAAGAAACTAGGAAGGAGAATATATAAAAGATAGACTCTAGAATAAATTATATAAAAAGCAAAACAATAGCAGATAGGATATATAAATCCAAAAGCAGTTTTCTTGAAAAGGCAAAAAAACAAACCCCAAAACAAAGAATAAAGGCCTTAGAAATTTGATGAAAAGAAGAGAATAAAAATAGTTAACATGAGAAATCAAGAGGTGATAGCCTCACATATAGAAAACAGTTCGAAGGATGATTGATTATATGCAACTCTTTCCTTATACACACAACTTTATTTTCTTACAAAATTTAAAATACCTAAACTGAGCCAAGAAGTAGAAAATTTGAAGACTCCAATTACTATTAAAAAATGGTAGAAAGAAAATTAATGATTAACAATTAAGAAAAATTCAGGAGAACATGGTTTTACAACTGAGTTTTATCTAGCCTTTAGAGGACAGATTACCCTAATGTTTTTGTTGTTGATTTTTAAGTAATTTATTTATTTACTTTTAGAGAGAGGGGAAGGGAGAGAGAAAGAAAGGTAGAGAAACATCCATGTGTGGCTGCCTCTCACATGCTCCCTACTGGGGACCTGGCCCACAACCCAGGCATGTGCCCTAACTGGGAATCTAACTAGGAACCCTCTGGTTCACAGGCTGGTGCTCAGTCCCCTGAGCCACACAATCTAGGGCTGTTTTTTTGTTGTTGTTGTTGTTTGTTTTTTTGGGGTTTTTTGGTGTTGGCAGATTTATTAGAAATCAAAGTGTGATTTATGGGGAAATCAATAATTTCAACTTTTAAAGCAACTACTATTGCTTTTAGTGTTCTGGACACTTTTTTTCACTTTTCTATTTTTATTGTTGTTCAATTAAAGTTGTTCCCCTCTTCCCCACATTACTCTCTCCTCCCCTCCCCACCCACCAACCTCCCACATTCAATCTTCCCCCCTCGTTTGTTGTCTTGGTCCATGGGTCCTTTATACATATTCCTTGACCCTTGCCCTCTTTCTCCCATTACTCTCCTCCCTGCCTCCCTCTGGTTACTGTCAGATTGTTCTTTATTTCCATGTCTCTGGTTCTATTTTGCTCCTTGTTTGTTTTGTTGATTAGGTTTCCTCTCATAGGTGAGGTTATACAGTATTTGTCTTTCACCTCCTGTCTTATTCCATTTGGCATAATACTCTCCAGTTCTATCCATGCTGTCTTGAAGGGTAGGAGCTCCTTTTTTTTTTTTCCTGCTGCACAGTACTCCATTGTGTAAATGTACCACAGCTTTCTGATCCACTCATTTACCGATGGGCACTTAGGCTGTTTCCAGCACTTGACTATTGTAAGTAATGCTGCTATGAACATTGTGGTGCACAGGTTCTTTTGAACTGGTAATTCCCAGGCCTTAGGAAAAGATCTCTCCAATTCATTCCAAGAAGTGGCCAGTCTTAATCCTCATTAAAAAAAAAAGACAAAAAAGTTAATGTTAGATCAGCATTAGGAATAAAATAGCTGGAGGTCTAAAATGATCAAACTAGAATCCAAACAGACTTTCTAGAGAACTAACTCACCATGACAAGCAGGATTTACTCCAAAAAAAATGCAAAGATGGCTTGATGCCAGCCATAACATAATTTATTACATATACAAACTAAAGGAGAAAAGAGATCATACTGTCAAATCAATAGTTGCTGAAAAGAAATTTGCTCAAGTCAGCAGAACTTCCTAATTAAAACTAAGTTAACTAGGACTAGAAGACATCTACATAAATAAAATAAACATAAAGACAGTAGAGTCCAAAGGCTTCATTATGTAGAAAGTGAAATAGAGTTTCATTTCACTTAGAAGTTAGGCAGTGATTTCAACAGACGAGGCAGTAGTCCACAGGTGTCCTCCTGCATGGTTTTGACCTCATGCCACTGTGACAGCTGCCTTCACCGCAGTTGTAGGGCCTCATTTCTTCTATGCTTAAGCCTCAGCTTGCAACATTTTTTCCATGTGACCTTGAGGCATTTTATTCATTTCTTTGTTTTCGCCATTGGAGGAGATGCAAAGTCTATGACTCCCTCTGGGCAAGTCATGTAATCATCGCAGCCCCGTCCACCTCTCCTTCCTGTTTCCCTCATGTCTCTGTGTGACCATTGTAAATGCTGAGGGCTTTATGGCGGGACAGGAGGACTACTTACCATGAAGTCATTGCTCATGCCTGAGGTTCGACTACCAATTCTGAGTTCATTGTCTTTAAAAAGTTTTGAACTGGGTATCTGCTGGGTTCTGTGTGGCCTCGGGCAGTCCTAGCACACACCGATCAATTTGTCTCATCATGGTACTGGGAGGAAGTATCAGCCCCATTTTACAGAAGAGAAAACTGAGGTTTAATGAAATGGTGGGTCAGTGATGTAGGCCAGCACATAATTATCAGACCTAAATTTGAATCTACATGACTTTTTAAAAAAATATATTTTATTGATTATGCTATTATAGTTGTCCCATTCCCCTCTTCATTCCCCTCCACCCTGCACAATCCCTCCCACCCACATCCCCCCCTTTAGTTCATGTCCATGTGTCATAAGTTCTTTAGCTTCTACATTTCCCATACTATTCTTGCCCTCCTCCGGTCTATTTTCTACCTGCCATCTATGCGACTTATTCTCTGTACCTTCTCCCCATCTCTTCTCCTCCTACATGACTTGATCCCAAACTCAGTGCTTCTCATACCACATGACCACTGCCTCTTGCCTCCCCGAGGATAACAGGAAAGTGTGGAATGTAGGGAGGTAAATAGGTAAAGCCCTAGGTTCTCTGGGTTGACGACGTGCTGTGGTGGTTCGAGTCCTTCTTCCAGCACTGGCCTCTGGGAAAGGGTCCTGGTGTCTGCCCAGTGACGGGACAGTGTGGCTTTGGGACCTGGGAGTTCCCATGCATATCATCACCGTTCTGCTGCTTTCCAGGTAGGAATGTTTGCACTCCTTCTTCCATACTCTTGTAGTTTCCTTTTGTTTAAACTGGGGTGACGGCATAAATTTCATAGGGAGTCCCGAGGACTGAGTCAGACCCTTTAGGTAAAGAGTCTGCCAAACACCTGCACTCAGTGCATGTCTACAATAAATGGCCATTTCCTTTAGACTAGGATGGTCCACTCATCCTGCAAACATTTGTCAAGAGCTTTCCTGGGTTAGAGCTCGGTACCTGTACCTGGGGGGAAATGTTAGAAATTAAAATGCACTCATGTCAATACACTTTCTGTTCATTTCAGGGGACAGATTGAACAGTTTAAAGTGCTTTCACCTCAATGGTCTCATTTTTATCTCTATGTTTTGTTTCTGTGGTATTAGTTCAGTGGGAAGTATTTCCCCATCCTGTGTGTCTGGGTGTAGAAGCGGGGCTCCTGCAGCCACCCCAGCCCTTGGCTCGGCTCCGCCCAGGAAGTAGCACCGCCTTCTCACTCCTCTGTTCCAGTGGCTGTGAGAAGCTGACAAAAAATTTAGATGTGGCATCTTGACTCTAAAAAAATACAGCTATTTCAGAACCATTGGTTCCCTTTCCCTTCAAATCTCTCAAGGAATAACTTGGCCAGAAAGAAAGTGTTAATTTTCATAGAAATTAGTAAGTCTAATCCTTTTATTCTAAAAAAGATTTGCTACAATGGTCTTTCATTTACAAATAGGTATTTTTGAAGCTGAAGTCTAAGGCATTTTGCATTTTGATTGTAGTGCCTGTTATTTTAAGAGAACATGATTACCAAATACCTTTAATAAGTCTTAACTTCACAACTTTCAGCAAAGTAATTTTCAGGTTCTTACAGATAGTGCATAGGTAACATCCTTATCAGAAAAAAGTGCTGAAGATTGCTAATAAAAGTTAAAAATTGTGAAATATGCCATATGCTAGGCATTATGTTTATTTTTTCTTAAGGCCATTTGCTGGTATTAAAATAGTTTTTTTTTCCCTATGTGAAAGATATGGAAATTTATATCTTACTTCATGATATATTCCACTTCTTTGGCTAAAAATCTTTCATTATCTCTTTTGTAAAATGAATCTCTGGGCTCTAGAGAACAAAATCCTCAGGAACTATGAATAAAGGATACATTTTTCTTTTCATAGTCTCTCCAAATATGGGGAAATGATTCAGGAAAGATAGGTATAGCATATGCAAACAATATGTCTTCAAAGAAAAAAAGGTTATAATTCTTTTGGAAGATTACATTAGGAGTTTGTAAACTCTTACATTTCAAGAAAATTACTTAAGGTAGTTAATTAGTTCGAAGCACATATTTTGGAACGAGTTTCATTTCTTTAGAACCCATATAACTTGCACACAAGTGCATACATACATTATGCTGACATCTTAGAATTTTTAAATAATAGTTCAATTAATTGTCGTATACAGTTTTCTTACTGAATTGACTCATAAGTTTGGTGGCCACCTACTTGGTACAACTGATTTGATTTCATGCATGTGTTTTCCTTACAACCTAGCCTGTCAGGTCATTTCCAAGCTCTCTGCTTACAAATTTGGAACCTCTGAAGGGCCATGTAGCACAGCCAAGTTCACAATCCTTGCAATGGGAAAAATTGCATTTCTAATCTCATATATATTTCACTGTTCCTTTCCTGATAAGCTTGGAACTTGTGCCTGGAAACCCTTCTTCTCCCAGCCCAAGGCCCCTATTGCTCAAAGCCCCATGTGTGCGAGACTGTGGGGGGTCTGGGTATCTTTTCTGGATTTCAGGAAATTATAGAAAAATTCTGTGCCTCAGTGGTGAAGACTCACTTGGTGTCAAAAAATTCTTTAGTCCCCAAGCTTCTACAGGGTGTTCACCTTGGATCTGAAGGCTTTCAGCTTGGAGTTTTAGGCTCAGAGATGTGTTGAGTCAGTTGGTTCAGCCAAATGTTTCCGTTCAGAGTATTTTCGGAAAACATTAGCAAAACCTGTCCTTTTCTTGATGGCACAATGTCCATCTGCATGTGAAATGAAGGAAATGTTCAGAGCAATTTTGACTTAAGCATCTGTATTGATGAATTTTCTTGTTGAATCTCACATGCTCAAAGTAGACAAGAGAGAGCCATTAAACATGAGAAATACATTGTTCAGGTTGAACGAACACCGTGTAAACTGCAACACTAATACTGATTTTGTGATGTGGATATTTAATATCCTCCTCCCATTGCTGTGTTAGTCAGAAATATAACGAAGGTTTTTTTTTCTCCAGAGAAATATGGGTAAATTTGCAAAGGAAAAGAAAATGCTTATCATATAGACGCATGCGTGCACCTTGTAGTTTCTTTTCATTTTCATTTTCCCGACTAAGCACAAAGTGCCCCATCTTTCAATACAATCTTTAATATGTAAATGTGAAATTAGGCAAATGCTTACGTTGGCATATTTCACGCTCATTTTACCAGTCACATACATTGTCACTGTTGTGCTTCTGCCCACGACCCCCACCCTTGTGAAACCTAATTTTGGATTTTATGTGGGTAAATATTGTCACCGGGGGATGCAGACTGGTTCTTGTGAGCAATAAAGTAACAAAAGTGTGGACCAGCAGCCGAAGAGAGATGCCTGCTGTGGCCCTCTCTGGGCAGAGTCAGACTGTCGTTGCATTTTTTAACACTATCGCAAAAAATTGTCAAGCTCCTGCTGTGAGCCTATCATTTGTGACAGGCACCACTCTCTCCCATAACCCTGTGAAGGGGACTTAAAAACAAAATGTAGCTGGAACATGTACGTATTCAGGCCATACTGCCAGACAATGGGTGAGTAGTTCGGTGGGAGGAGTAATTCAGGTTCTCTCTTGTGCAGAAGAACCCATTGTGAACTGAAGAACTCAACAGTCATTTTGTTCTCTTGGTAGTTTCTCTTCAAGGATCACGAATCTTTCCTTTTCTCTCCAGGAGCCTGGTAGGTAATATCCTCCTTGAGAGGATCTTCCCAGTGACCCCAGCTGGGAATGCCAAGTATAGAACCCTGGAAAAGGAGGCATGAAGAGCTTAGGCAGGTTTTCTCTCTGCTTTGGGGAAAAATTCTAATGTGTTCATGCCTTCTTTTATCTTTATAATGGTAAAACTACAAGGGTGAAGATGCCCTGAAGTTGAATATTCAGGATAAAATTTTCTGGGGGTCAGGGAAAGGTTTCAGGAGGTTACGCAGTAGTGATTTCATCCAGAAGGGCACAGTGAGTCTCGGTCACACAAGTGCAGCTCAGCTCTCTGACAGACAGGACTGATCAGTGGTATTAGAATCAAACTTTGGATTTAGGATCAGAACCATTGTTCTTATTAACCAAAACTAGTCCACTGAGCATGCACTAAAGGCAGTTCAGCACTGTGGGTGCCTGAGTGTGGGGATGAGGAAGGACATGCTAAGGTAAAGGAGGAAGCAGCAATTAACGACATCGTTCTTTCCCCCTTTTTCTCCTTTCATGTAACTTTCTCAGAGCCCACAACATTTACATATTCTTCTCCCACCCTTGTCCTCATCTTTGTTCTTCTCTGCAATCTACAATTATATGTAGTCTCTATTTACCTCCAGACAGTTGGTCTCTTGTCTGGATAAAGCACATTCTCTAGTGGTGGAATTGGCAAACATTTTCTAGTCAAAGGCCAGGTAATAAATGCTTCAGGCTTATGGACCATGCAGGCTCTGGTGTAACTGCTCAACTCTGCCATTGCAATATACGGCCTGCCCCCTGCCCCCTGCCACATAGAGTAGCGGGCATGGCTGTGTCCCACTAACAGAAACAGGTGGCGGGCTGGTTTTGCCCCCTAGCATCTAGTTGGGCAAACTCAGTTTAGTAGATACCTTAGAAAAGAACCCACAGTTTAGAGCCCCTGAGTTTTCAAATGTTTGAACTGTTCTGTTAGACTTAATTATTGAAGGACACCTGGGCTGGGTATAGAATCTTTG
The DNA here is from genome assembly GCA_004027735.1 of Carollia perspicillata. NCBI lineage: Eukaryota > Metazoa > Chordata > Mammalia > Chiroptera > Phyllostomidae > Carollia > Carollia perspicillata. The sequence continues at coordinate 13,542 of PVKM010032850.1, forward strand.
GTTCACATGTTTTCTTCCTGAGCTTTACATTTTTTCACCCTAATTTTTCAATCTATGCTGTTGTGTAGAAGTCTTATGACAGCCTGACGTTTTTACTTCTTTGTAAATAACTTTTTTTCCTTTGTTGGGGCCAGGGCACTTTAAAACTGGGGTATGCCTTGAAGTTGAATATTCAGGATAAAATTTTCTGGGCACATTGTTGTTCTTTTTAATATGAATATTTAGGACTTATTTTATTTTGGATTTTTTTATTAGAATCTTTAATATTAGTTCTGCTCCTTTGGTTTCTTTCTTTCTTTCTTCCAGAAACTATATTATATATGTGCTGAATCCTCTTTGATTATCTTTGAAATCTTTCCTTCACCTTTTTGACCTTTTCTTTTTGTTCTCTTGGTTATTTGCATTACTCTCTGAATTAAATAGTATTTTCAGTATCTCTTGTTATATTTTCAGCATAATCTATGCCCCTTTCTCCATTTTATTTTTTCTTTCTGTTTTGACTTTATCTTTTTCTTTGACTTAAATTTTTTCAACATATTTGATATATCTTCTTTTATTCTGAGTTTTGAATTTCTAACTCATGGTATTATTTTAACTTTGCTATTGCTTATTTTACTTACTTCACGCTGGTGCATTGTGTTAGAGTTTTCTTCTACTTTGGGTAGAGTTTAGAGAGCATTTAATCAACTGAACATTTGGGGTACTCACTTTTTATTTTCTTCTTATAGTGATTTTGTGTGCCTTTTCCTATCATTTATGTTTGTTCTAAAGTGCCTTTACTGAATAGCAATAATTAATATACCTATGACAAGGGTAGGGGGATTTGGGACAACTACCAGATTTCTTTGTTGAAGGGTCCCTCCTCAGTATAATTTTGTAAATCCAACGTCGCCTTGTCTTTGGGTGCCATTCAATAGTGCCGTCTACTTCTGTACTGACTTTTCCCCTTCACTACAAGTCTTCGAGGAATGACTCTTCATCTAGATTGATTCCCTCTTCCCCAGAGCTAGTACTCGCCGACTGCCCCCTTCACACCTGTATACTTGCAAGCAGCATCCTTCAGCTTCTCCAATGGTCAGCCTACCTGTACTTAGACAGGTACAGCCTACCTGTACTACTGTTTCCCCATTTAGAGTGGGGAAACATACTCCTATTACTAAGAGTGTGATGTACTCTCAAACCACTTCGAATAGTTTCTATCACTATGCCTTCAAAGTCACTAATCTTTATTTTTCTGTAGTATATAGTCTGCTGTTAATCCCATTTAGAGTACTTTTTAAAAATTTTCTGGCAGTGTGTTTCTCATTTTTTCCTCAATATCTCCTATTTTTTTCTTATCAAGTGCTTATTTGTATACTTCTACTTTTTGGAATATAACGGATATAATTATTATAGATACTTTAATATCTCTGCTAACTTCTATCATCTATAATTTTGGGTTTGTTCCTATGAATTGATTTTTCTTCTTTCCATGTATTAATTTTTACAAATTCACTGAACAGCTTTAATTTTTATTGGTGAGTTTATGTATTTTATGCTGGATATTTTTGTGTGTGTGTCTTAAAAAATATTTTTTGTCCTTTTTTCCCCCAGCACATAGTTAAATTACATAGAAATGGGTTTATCCTTTTGAGGCTTGATTTTCAGTTTCATTAGTGAGGATCTGCCCTGCCTCAGTCCAGTGCTGACTGGGTCCTTCATGGGCCGTGCCTTTCTCATGACACTGCACACTGCCTGGACGTTTGGAGGCCCTCCTCTCTAGCTGGCAGGACCCAAACTGTCCTCTGGCCCGTGCGAGTCCTGGGATGGTGCAGCCCGCCCCTCTCTGGCAGCTCCCCCTGCATGTACTGCTGCTCTCACACCTGTGCTCTGATCAGTATGCAGCCAAAAGCCGAGGGGGATCCTTGCAGCTGCCCAGGCTTCCTTTTCTCTGTGTGCAGCTCTGTCTTCTTGGGTCCTCCGCCCTGTGGCTTCCAGCCACAGTGGTGTCCCTGAAACATGACCTTTGCCTCTACCAGGAACTGGGTTTGGTTTGCTCCACCCTGCTCTATGGACCCTCTCTGGGCAGTAAGTTGGGAGCATTTGCAGGAATCACTTGATTCATTTTCCTTCTCTCCAGGACCACTCTTATGCCCTGCCTATAGGAAAAAGTTTGAAAGACATTGTTTTTCTGAGTTTTTCTCAACTTTTTAATGATTTAAAGTTGGCAAATAAATTCAGTCTATGTTCCTTTCTCACAGCCCGAGGCAGAAGCTCCATCCCACTCCTCAGTTTGGACCCTTTGTGCCAGAAAGCCCACAGGCAAGGAAGGGAGTCACCCTCCTGTCTGTGTTCATGGACCCCGATCATTGCAGTTACACAGAAAAGAATATGTTTGAGGACCCTGGCTGGTGTAGCTCAGTGGATTGAGCTCGGGCCTTCAAATCAAAGGATTGCGGTTCGATTCCCAGTCAGGGCACATGCCTGGGTTGTAGGCCAGTTCCTGGCAGGGGACACACAAGAAGCAACCATACATTGGTATTTCTCTCCCTCTCTCCTTCCCTTCCCATCTGAAGATAAAAAAAAGAAGAGTATGTTTGACATCGGAGTACTTGTACCTCCCTGCTTTGTTACCCAGTTTCGGGGGAGAGAGATAAGGGCAGCGGCCTGAGGCAGACGTGGGCACTGGGAGTTCAGGTGCAAC
>PVKM010032851.1:0-16221 GCA_004027735.1 Carollia perspicillata
AAGATGTTGTTTGGAGTGGACTAACCATGTGGAAAAAGAACTTGTTATACTCATGAAGAAAAATTGTATCATTATTATAAGGAGGGTTAACTCAGAGTGTGGTCATTGTTAAACCTTACTTACATAATTAAGTTGTTTATCACCTCTAAGGCCAATATGTTCTTTTCCACGATAATATTTGTATTTTCAAAAGGGTTGTTAGATTAATGAAATTTATATCTGGGTTGTGGATTTTCCATTTCTATGATCAACTGTAACCACCAAGTCATAAGCTTTGCCAATTTAGAAAATATGAAAGCTTGCTTACGAAATTAATAAACGTCTTCAGAGCTTCACCTGCCTTGAGCTGTGTAGTTGCCTGATTTCCACGCTGACTCCTGCCTTCACCTTGAGGGACCCCTTGACCCACTGCGGCCAGACCGCGGCACCCACCCACCCAGAATCAGCACTGGAAGGGCCCAATTTGCTTGTGGGTAGTAGGAAAGTGACTGAAAGCTGGCCAAAAGCAGAGCAAGTGGCACTGTCCTCTCTCGGAACCCTCCCCCACATACTGTGCCTCAATACAGCAACATGGGTTGACCTACCCTGGTGAATACCTAAGCTCTACCACTTACAATGTAACAGGATTACCACAACAAAGAAAGATGGCCAAAATGAAAGAGCAGATCAAGCCCTGGCTTGTGTGGTGCAGTGGACTGAGAACCAGCCTACAAACCAAAGGGTCAGTGGTTTGATTCCCAGTCAGGGCACATGCCTGGGTTGTGGTCAGTTCAGGTCCCCAGTGTGCTGCACATAAGAAGCAGCCACACATTTATGTTCCTCTCCCTCTCTTTCTCCTTTCCTTCCCCTCTGTCTAAAATAAATAAATTAAATACTTTTTTAAAATCTCAAAAAAATAAAAAACAGATCAAATCTCCAAAAATAGAAATCAGCAATGAAGAGACAACCAACCTATCAGATGCACTGTTCACAACAGTAGTAATCAGGATGCTCACAGAAATGGTTGAGTGTGGTCGCAAAATAGAGGAAAAAGTGAAGGCTATGCAAAGTGAAGTAAAGAAAAATATTCAGAGAACCAACAGTGAAGGGAAGGAAACCGTCACTCAAATCAAGAATTTGGAGTAGAAGAAAGAAACATTCAACCAGAACAGAATGAACAAACAAAAATTTGAAAAAGTGAGGAGAAGCTTAGGAACCTCTGGGACAACTTTAAACATTGCAACATCTGAATCATAGGGATGCCAGAAGGGGAAGAGGAAGAGTTGAGAAATTGAAAACTTATTTGAACAAATAATGAAGAATTTCCCCAACCGGGCAAAGGAAATAGACTCTCAGGAAGTCCAAGAAGCTAGAGAGTCACAAAGAATTTGGACCCAAGGAGGAACATACCAAGACACATAATAATTAAGTGTCCCAAGATTCAAGAAGAGAGCATCTTAAAAGCATCAAGAGAAAGAGACAGTTACCTACACAGGAGTTCTTATAAGACTATCAGCTGATTTCTCAAAAGAAATCTTACAGGCAAGAAGGGGCTGGAAACAAGTAGTCAATGTCAGAAAAGCAAGAACCTACATCCAAGATTACTCTATCCAGCAGACCTCTTATCTAGAAAGCAAGGGCAGATAAAGTTTTTCCCACATAAGGTCAAGTCAAAGGAGTTCATCACCACCAAGTCCTTATTATATGAAATGTTAAAGGGACTTATGTAAGAAAAAGATCAAAACTATGAATAGTACGATGACAACAAACTCATGACTATCAACAACTGAACCTAAAATTACAAAATCAAATCAAACAACTAGAACAGGAACAGAATCACAGAAATGGAGATCACATGGAGGATTATCAGTGGGGAGGAAGAGAAGGGAGATTGGGGAAAAAGGTACAGAGAATTATAAGTAAAAATCATAGGTACAAAATTGACAGGGGGAAGTTAAGCATACTATAGGAAGTGGAGAAGCCAAAAAACTTACAGGTTTGACCCATAGATATGAACTAAGAGGTGGGGAATATTCATGTGAAGGGAGTGCAGGGCAGAGGTGGGTAAAAGGGAGAAAAAAAATGGGACAACTGTAATAGGATAATCAATAAAATATACTTTTTTAAAGAAAAAGATATATTTAAAGAGGAAAACAGAGAGAATATTCTGACAGTGAGAGAGGGGGGTTAGAAACAAAACAAAAATCAGTTTAGGTTAGAAATTCTTTTCAGTGGAATTCATTCTTTTTTTTTATTTTTTTCACATTTTTTATTGTTGTTCAAGTACAGTTGTCTCCATTTTCCCCCCACCATTCCCCCCACTCAGCCATCCCCACTTCCCACACTTGATCCTACCTGCCTTTGGTCTTGTCCATGCATTCTTATCTGTCTCATCATCTTAAAGGAAAAGCAACTGGTCACCTGAAGACTTTCCTAGGCTCTGGAATATATCCAGTGACAATGGAACAACACTTCTGATTTTTTTTAACACAGATAAACTGAAACCCTATGATATGAAGAAGTATGACTCAGAATGTATGAGCTCACAGTTTGCACAATGGGTTAAGGGAAAAAATTGGAGATGAAACCTAGGCCTTTTCCTGTTTCCAGTATATGCCTTTTGAGGGAAGATTTAATAAAAAGTGAGCTTTCTCACACAGATGAGGAAGAAAAGCACACAAGTTTATAAAAGAATAGTAGTTCAGCTTTCCAAGCTCTACATTCAGATCCCTGGGACTGGCATGAACTTCTGACTTCTCAAGGATTCAGTAGTGCTGGCCAAATGCCTACATGGAAGGAGAAAACTTCCACATTCTTCATTCCCTTTGCTTTTCAGATATTACCATGCCAAGGAACTCAGGCTAGGGAATACCTCCTAAAAGAAGCCTTTCCTTACCATTTCCAACCCCCAGGCAAAGTTGCACATTCTCTTTCTCTCTTCCCACAGAAACCTTTGCTTACTCCTGTGATTAAAATATCCAGTGATATATATCCTTCACAACAATTTGTTGTCTGTATCCCTCACTAGAGTGTGTGTTTCTTGAAGGGAGCAATTGTATTTATCCTCAACTATGTATCCTTGTTATCTGGTATGTATGTGCTCAATAAGTGTCTTTCAGTGTGCTCTGCCTACCTTACAGATATCTTCCTTCACTTGCACTACCAGGTGGGAAGCCTCCTGAAGGAATTTCCATGGTAGAGATGGCAGATCATCCTAGATATCTGATACAACCATAGAACTTGAGAGTGGGAAAGACCTTTGGAAATTACCTACATTAATCCTTTCCCATTATAGATGGGAATTTTGAGACCCAGAGAGGGAAAGTGATTTACCCAAAGTCACATAGTCACTGACAACATTTTTCTCACTAATCATAGAGATCATCAACCCTTGGAAGTTCTGTACTTTCAGAGACAGGTGTCCAGAAATGACCACCTTCTGGCAACAATATCTCTTGCAGACAGTAGGAATCTTACTGTCATTAGATCCTGAGAGCACAACATGCTGGCTTAAGAGAACAATACTATATTTTATACTTGAAAGCTGCTAAGAGAATACTTCTGAAATATTCTTACCACAAAAAGGTAATTATGTGAGGTGATGGATGTGTTGACTAAACTTACTGTGATAATAATTTCACAATATGTGTATATATATGTATCAAATCATCACACCCATACACCTTAAACTTCCACAATGTTATATTTCAATAAAGCTGTGGAGAAAAGAGAGAGAATGGATTCTGTAGACAGTCTATACCTAAGTTCAAATTCCAACTCTTCCATTTGGAAACTGTGTGACTTTGGGCAAGTTACTTAATATGTCTATACTTCAGTTACCTCATCTTTAAAATAGGAATACTCATACTCTTTCTTACAGGGATGTTTCAAGAAGCGATGCTCATAAAGTTTCTAGCACAGAGAAAGTGTTCAACAAAGATTATTACTAAACAGTAGCCTTTCCCTATGGTTCATCTCTCACTTTCCACCTAAATTCTCTATGATAACATCTTCCCTCACCTCTCATAACATACAGCTGAAAAGTAAAAAAGTTAAGTAAGGCTCTTTTCTAAAGATTCCTGGTTGGAGTTGTTACCTTGCAGTGTTTCATAAACACAAGACAAGAGATCAGAAATCTCTGCCAGGCATATATTCTGCCCCAGTGCATATGGCTCCATGCTCTGCCCAACCCGACTTACCATCCCTCTCATCCCCCATCCGTCATCCTGCTTTTTAGGCAGGTGAGCACAATAGACTGTACACATACTTCATGAAGACATTGGACTTGTAACTGACAGCTAATTGCATTACATTTGATTATAGCTGGAGAAAGATGTCCTGGGAGACATATTTTAAACCGTGAAGTCATAGGGGAATTTATTCTCCATTATATTTGTCCCCAGCAATTCTCATCAATTTCAAATTGTGTAGATGTGATTCAAATAGCAACATGGAAGTCATTTGTGCGTGCCAGGCTCTGCCACCTTCTGGAAGAGTAGGAGCTTATTAAAAATATAGATTTGGTTCTGACCAGTGTGGTTTAGTAAGTTGGGCATCTTCCCATGAAGTTAAGGGTCACCAGTTTTATCCCCAGTTGGGACGCATGTCTGGGTTGTGGGTTCGATCCCCGGTTGGGGTGCATGCAAGAGGCAGTCGATTGATATTCCTCTCTCACATCAAAGTTTCTCTTCCTCTTTTTCTCCCTCTCTCTCTAAAAATAAACTATTTTAAAAATATATAAATTTGGAGGCATTTAATGCAGTAAACTGCAGCCCAGGAATATGCATTTCAAAAGCACTCTAGTAATCTGATGCATCTTTCTGGTCCTAGTACCAACCCTTAAGAAAAATACCATTGCAAATATCAGGAGCATGGGGATCTGGTACCAGAGGAGACTAGTTCAAATCCTGACCTTGCAATATATGAGCTGTAGCTCTAGGTCCCATTTCTCTATGTGTCATTGCTAATTCCAGTTTTACTTTTCTTCCAACCTTTGGAGAAGTCTGTCTCAACTGCACATGCTCATCTGGGTACTTTCCTACAGGAAGGGAAAAAGGGCCTTTAAAGTGTGTTAGCATCCTCACTCCCCTACTGCACATGTGCAGATGACCACCATGTTTCCCTTCCTTGTCTTCTCCTTCCACAAGAATCTCCTTTCACAAAATGTAGCAAAAGTTCTTCCCAAACATGATTGCTATAATTTGAATTCACTTCTTTGACCAAGCAGAAGCCCAGAGTTGGATACTTCACTCAACTTCAGTTCTTGTGGCAACCTCAATGCCAATATGAACCCTCAGAAACACAATATCAAACAGAACTTGGAACCCTACTTATAAAAGTGTAACTTTTGAGTGGCAGCCATTTTGTTACATACCCCACTCTATCCACAAATATCTGTCCAAATATGGTTATTAGGACTTTAAATTTACTACCCTGAGCAGAAGCCTAGTATGAATTAATTTGTTATTAATTTTTTCATCTCATTGCTCCTGTAGCAATTTCATCTCAAACACAGTGCAAAATTTATATCTGTCCTTCAGCCATATCTCAGTTTTCCTTTCCCAAGGAACTCCCACACTCAACTTTCTCATTCTTTGGACCTAATATTTTCAGTCACAGTTAAAAAACAGTTCACTTCTGCTAGAGATTTCTAAAGTAGATCAGGAAAGGCTTCACAAGGAAGTTGAATTTGACTTCACCTTTGAGAGATAGAGTGATATTTATGTTCAAGCAGACATGGAACAAAATGGAACTCCATTAAAAAGCAACGTTATAACAAAACTGAGCAGAAGTTCTCAAATTTTAGTGTGGACTGGAATCTGCTAGCGAGTGATAAATAACAAATCCAAGATAGTAGTTACATTTGCTGTAGGGACAAAGAAATATGATCAGGGCATGGTATGAAGGAGATGTCAACTATATTGATAATACTCTATTTATTCAGCAGAGTGGTACATATACCAGAGATATTTCATACTATAGCTTCAAAAATAAAGTAGTGTGAGAACAGAGTGTGTAAAACAGTAAAACAGTGTAAAACAGAGTAAATGAAGCAGTGTAAAACAGAGTGTGCAAAAGCAGTGTATAAAACAGAGTGTAAAACATCAGTTCTGATTCAGTAGTCTTAGACTGGCCTTATGGCATCTGCATTAATAAGCTCCCAGGTAATACTTATACAAGTGGTTCCTGGACCACTTTGAAAACCACTATGATAACATTTTTTTTTCTACAAAGGGAAAAAGAAAAATCAATGGCACCAGTGCATAAAGCTCAGAGCTGAGAGTCAGAAGCCCTGAACCATATTCTCTGCTTAATTTACTATATGAGCCCTTGCTAGTAGGTTAAGTTATTTGAATGCCATTATTCCAAACAGAGAGCCACTTATATAATCCTTGTTCAGCCTGGTGAGGATAAGTTCAATGATGCCTGGTGAAACTAAGGAGGACTTTCCAGGAAATGAAGTTTTCAGAGAAGATAATGGTTTCTAAAAAAAATAGCACCCTTTCCTCAAATCAAGTCCTTAGTGATCTCTTTCCAGTGGCAGTTTTCATTCAACTTGAAGCATGTAGCACTAAGACCTTATATGGAGAAAAACACTGGTACCTGTCTGAGTGAATTACATTTTATGCCCTTAACATTATAGGTATATCCAGAGTGGTGGTTCTCACTTGGGTTAGGGAAAGGAAACACAGTAAATACATCAGAATCACTAGGGAGATTTTTCAAAACACACAGCCTTCTACCTGTTTCTGTGTATATCAGAATGGAAAAGAGAACTGGAGAGTTGTGGAGTCCACATTTTTTAAGCATTCTATATGATTCTGATACAATCCCTACTCTAGAAAGATTCTTGGCCTCCCTCAAGTAACCTGATCCAAGATGTTTCACTTATTCCTGCCAAGAAATTCCTTATATTTATTTCTCACTTATTTTTTCTTTGTCTAGCTGTCACTGAAGGTAGAAGATAATCCAAAAGTGTATTGTATTTTATACACACACACACACATATACACACATATATATTCACACACACACACACACACACGGTAATGTGAATAATGATCCTGCTCTTACAGGCTGGGGGCCAGCTGGTTGGAAACTTCAGCACCCCCAGAGTTGAAATTATCTCCTAATCACATGTTTCCTTCACCAGTTGGAGCAGGACGTGAATGTCCCTGCGAAAGGCTCTCTGGACCCTAAGCTTGTCCAGGTGGATCAGCTGCAGGTGGATCAGCTGCAGGTGAAGCAAATGGGACCCATGGGCCCCATCAGGTCACCTTGCTGAGTATGACTCAGTCAAGCAGATCTTTATTTATTCTTGTGTCTTCCACTTCCCACCTCTCATCTCTGTGTGAAGCTGCCAAACTAGAGAAAAAGAGTAAAGCAGGGGCAAGACATTGTTCTTAATGGATACTCCATCTCTTCAGTGGTTTGGGGTCTGGCAGAGATAAACCAGTCCTGAAACAAATTGATTCCTCCCCCTAATGTATTTTGGTTAAGTTCTAGCTTCTGAGAATCAGCCAGGCCTGAAGCAACAAAATCAATTCCCCTCAGCTAAACAGTAAGTTTAAATGAAATTTCCACAGCTCTTTCTCTTGTGTCTTTTATCCATGGAGCTCAAAATACTGATCAGGCTTGGTGGTCTGTCACTGGTAAGCACCCATCTCTAAGGGATCAAGCAGGCCTGAGATGTCTAAAGAGTCTTGGGTAATGATCATGTGCCAAAAATCCCTAGAAAATATGATATATCCAAGCAGTCTTCACCACTTCTTCACATCTGATGCAACCTTAACAGGCATAAATTTCAAAATGGAGGTGGTAACAACCATTAGTTGATTGATGCTACAGATGTGGAAGCTGTGGAAATTTAGCAATTTTTCCAATATCATTCTCTTGCCCAGGGATAAACCTTATAGCACATCTTGGGTCTTGACTCTTTCCATGACTACTATCAAATGGCATTTCATTCTTGAGTTTTGAAGACCCCCATCTAAGTGGAAATACCATGAGCATGTTCATATGAGCAAAGGTCAATGAAGAATAGAGAAAGGAAGCATCATATGAGGTGAAAATGGCACTATTTTGACTCCCCTGTATGACACCTGCCACTCAGTCCTTCCCCACTCAGTGTATGTGCGTCTAAATCTCCATTATTTTCCCACATCTTCCATCAAAAATTTTATTTGAGTTTCTAGACCTAGGAGATATGTTCAGCTAAAATATGTTATATGAAGAAACATGAGAATTTTTGTAAAAGTCTCAGCAAGTCTAAGGCAGGATGCAAGCTGGAATTAGGAGCCACTGTTAATTCTTAGAATTTAATGGAAGTTATTGTTAGTGAACTTCTTTTTTAAACTTTTTTATTTTGTTTAATTACAGCTGTCCCCATCTTCCCCCTTCTTATTCCTACCACTTAGCACTTCTTCACTCTCTGCCAGAAATTCTTAGGATTGCAAGTGAGGTTAACTTGTTACTCTCAAAGTGGGAGAGAAGTTAACTCAGGATATTAACACCCTTGAGGGTAGCTTGAAAGGGAAGGAAAGGATGTGAATGAAGCCAGCTCTCACATGTCCCTCTTATCCCAACATACACTACACATTGTCTTAGCCTTGTGTTCCTTCTATCTACAGTTATTAAAAACTTGTTCTGTCCCTGATGCTAAAGTGTTCCCTAGAGCTATAAATAAGAATTTCAAGAGCCACTCTTCAGGTTAAGTGAAAAGTGAGCCTACTTGAAGTTCATTTGTGATATCCAGGGAGCCCCTAAATGGAGATTAATTCATTGGCTTAGACTAGCCTTAGTGAATGGTTCTATACCATGGTTTTCAAGAGGAAGAAAGAAACAACTTAATGGCTTTCCAATGTGGCCAGAAAACAATTAGTAGTTAAAGAGTAGAAATATTTAGAGATGATGGAACCTAGAGTGTTGATTCAAATTTAAAACCTTTACAATGAGTCTGAGGAAAGATAGAATCTGAAAACATCACCTTAACTGTAATTCAACAAAAAGAATCTGGTGCTTTTCATAATCAGGCCAAGAAAGCATGTTATCCTAGCTCAGGGTTTCTCAACTTTGGCACTATTGACATTTTGGGCCAGATACATCTTTGTTTTGGGAAAAGGGTATGTGTCTTGTTCTTGTGAACTGTGGAGTATTCAATGGCATCCTTTGCTTTCACTTAGTGGATGCCAGTAACATTCTCATCAAACTGTTATAACCAAAATTTCCTCAAAAACATTACCAGATGTCCCCAGGGAGAGGAGGTGAAAAATCAGTCCCTGTAGAGTCTTACCTCATCACTACCATCTCACCCCAAGACTATCTGAACTCATTCATTGGACAGAATAAAGGAAATTGGGATCTGAGCTATCTTGCCAGTGAACAAATTCAAGGGAAAAAAAAGGAAGTGAACACAGGACAGGTTATTACCATTTGCCCATGGTCACAGGGCAACTTAGCAGAAGAGCCAGAAGTGGGATCCAAATTTTTTCGTTCTAGTTACCCACACTGTGTTGCTAATGAAGATGATAATGAATTGAATAATGATTCCAAAACTTCATGGACAACAACAACACACTTCAATTTATAGTTTCTATCAGCACTTTTTTCCAGTGTCTCATCCAGGTATAAAATATAATTCACATATTCATACATATATTTGTCCATCTAAACATTCTATTTCCCCCCCCTATATAATTCAAACTAAAGTGTTCCCATTGCCTTCCTGCAGGTTGCTATTTTGCATTTGGTCTTTCCTAGCCCATTTATACAGTGTCAGCATCCCAGTTTACCTACACTAATTTAGAGGGTTAAAAGATGGGACAGGGCCATAAGAAATCTGAATAGATTGTTAATGGCTACCAGACAGTGATAGCCTTAGATGTGGGCCAAATAATCAGTTATCTACAGTCTGTTCTGAACCTAGAATTTCAGTATTACAGATATATTTCTTTGGCAAGAAATTTATATGAAACTGTTGTTAGTAGTTAGCATTTGTGTGTATGTGTTTTTTGTATCACTGTTCTCTGAGATCTGGGCTTTTAAAGGCCAAGTTTATTTTGAAGCAGTAAAACTATAATATATGTTGTTGCTCCTGGAAAGTAGACGTGGATAATATTCTTGAATAAACACCCTGCAGGCAGAAGGTTGTGAAAATGGAGGCTGAAAAAGAAAGCAGATATCAACTGCCTACTGACCAATTTTACTGTTAATGCAGCTTTGATATAGATTGCAGTTTAGGTGGTTCACAGACAAAAAGTGGACTTCTGACCAAGATGGAGGAGTAGGTAAATACACTGTGCCTCCTTGCACAACAAAAATAAGGCCAAGAACAAATTTAAACACAAAAAACAACCTGAAGTGCCAGAAAACTGAATTGTATGGAAGTCTGACAAACAAGGAGTTAAAGAAGAAAAATTCACCCAGAAAGGTAGGAAGAGAGGCAGCTGGAAGACTGGGACAAGTGAGGCAGAAGTGGGCAGACTGAATGGTCCCACATTTGCATGCAGATAAACTGGGAGTAACAACTAGAAAGTGAGACAGACTGTGCAACCCAGGGTTCCAGAATGGGGAAATAAAGCCTCAAAACCTCTGACTGAAAAAAACTTGTCGGGGTTGTGGCCCCAGGCAAAACTCCCAGTCTCACAGGAGAGTTAGTTAAAGAGACCCACAGGGTCCTAGAATGTACACAAACCCACCCACCCAGGAATAAGCACCAGAAAGGCACAATTTGCTTGTGGGTAGCAGATGAAGTGACTGAAAGCTGGCCGGGAGCTGAGCAAGCAGCATGTTCTCTTTTGGACTCCTCCCTTACATACAGTGCTACAACATAGCAACTTGGGTTGCCCCACCCTGGAGAAATACCTAAAGCTCTGCCCCTTACTACATAACAGGCAGTCAGAGACAAAAAAAATGACCTAAATGAAAGAACAGATCAAAGCTCCAGAAAAAAATACAACTAAGCAATGAAGAGATAGCCAACCTATCAGATTCACAGTTCAAAACACTGGTAATCAGGATACTCACAGAAATGGTTGAGTATAGTTGCAAAATAGAGGAAAAAATGGAGGCTATGCAAAGTGAAATAAAGGAAAATGTACAGGGAACCAACAATAAAGGAAAGGAAACCGGCCCTCAAATCAATGGCTTGGACCAAAAGGAAAAATAAACATTCAACTAGAACAGAATGAAGAAAGATGAATTCAAGAAAATGGGGAGAGGCTGAGGAACCTTCAGGACAATGCTGAATATTCCAACATCTGAATCATATGGGTGCCAGAAGGAGAAGAGGAAGAGCAAGAAGTTAAAAATGTATTTGGAAAAAATAATGAAGGAACACTCTTTTAATCGGGCAAAAGAAATAGACTTCCAGGAAGTCCAGGAAGCTCAGAGAGTCCCAAAAATTTGGACCCAAGGAAGCACACATCAAGGCACATCATAATTACATTATCCAAGATTAAAGATAAGGAGAGAATCTTAAAAGCTGCAAGAGGAAAGGAGAGAGTTACCTACAAAGGAGCCCCCATAAGACTGTTAGCTGATTTTCAAAAGAAACCTTACAGGTAAGAAGGGGCTGGAAACAAGTATTCGAGGTCATGAAAGGCAAGGACCTACATCCAAGGTTACTCTACACAGCAAAGCTATCATTTAGAATGAGAGGACAGATAAAGTGCTTCTCAGATAAGGTCCCGTTAAAGGAGTCCGTCATCACCAAGCCATTATTATATGAAATGTTAGAGGGACTTATCTAAGAAAAAGAAGATAAAAAACTATGAATAGTAATATGACAACAAACTTACAACTATCAACTGAACCTAAAATTACAGAAACAAAAACAAACTAAGAAAACAACCAGAACAGGAACAGAGCCACAGAAATGGAGATCATATGTAGGGTTATCAGCAGGGAGGTGTGGAGGGAGAAAGGGAGAAAAGGTACAGGTAAAAAGAAGTATAATTGGTATGTACAAAATAGACAGGGGGAGTTTAAGAATATTATAGGAAATGTAGAAGCCAAAGAACCTACATGTACAACCCATGGATATGAACTAAGTGGGGGGGGGGGAATGAGGGTGGGAAATGGGTGCAGGACAGAAGGGAATAAAGGGTGAAAATGGGACAACGGTAATAGCATAATCAATAATATATATATATATATATATATATATATATATATATATATATATATATATATTTAAAGTTTGCAGTTTAGAGAGTCTTAGACTGTTTCACTGGAGTCCCCTTTTATAGCCTTAGAGATGGACACAGGGGAAGGGATGAGAGAGATTTCCCATAAGGTAACATTTCCCACTCCCTTCCCGCCCTCTCCAAAACTTCCCAACCTACACAATCCCAGCAATACTGTCTTACCTCCCACAAACTGTGCTCCTCCCATGCAACGTACCATCATTCTGGAGATTAGCTCCTCCATGCAGCAGCCCAAGACTGCAGCTAATGCCACCAAGAGGAGGAGAGCACAGCCAGCACCTGTCACCACTGTGCACATCTGCCAGGCAAGGCTTGGGATGGCACTAAAGCTGACATAGTGTCCACATTCTTCCACCATGCTCAGACTGTCCCCCTGTCTTGGCACAGGATAGTTACACCTCCAGAATGTGCTGAATGATACTGGCTTCCCCAGCTGGGATCCAAAGAGCCAGTATGGCAGGAAGTAACTGGTAAAACTGGCCATACCAGTAACAAAAGACAGGAAGGCCCAGAAGGTTCCCATCAGTGTCAGGCTGCTCCTCACGATCCTGGATTTCTCTGCAGGTATGGAGAGGTTAATTGGGTCACAGCACCAAACACAGAAAGTTATCATGTAGGCTCCATCAGGCTATTTTTCATCTTACTGGTCAGTCCTGGGACTCATTATGGGCCACTTGGCCCTTGCTCCTTGATGAGGTTATACTCTCAAGGACCATTTTGGCCTCTATGGCATTCTGCTTTCCAGCAGTTTTCACATCTTTCCTTTCTTTCACCTGATTTAGAGTTTTATGTTCTCTAGGCTGCAACAGAAAAATTAAAAAAAAACATAGAACTGAATTAGTGACTTCTCTGCCACTCAAAGGCAGCCTGATATGACATCTTTTAACTCTTGACATTCAGCATGGAACAAGTGGCTAGAGGGAAGCCTGAATGAAACTCAAGGTGCTCAGAGAACCTCGAGCTTCCAGTGGAATGACCTTGCTGGTTTGGAGGCTTGGAAAGAAGTAATATCTCAAGAGGGCCAGGAACCAACTTGTTTTCAGTGAGCAAAGGAAGAAAGAAGACAGCTCACAAGACTTGCCCCTAATACAAGGGAGAAGAGGGAAGAAAAACTCACCATGGAGTGGAACTAGATATGATGTGCAATAGTGCATTCATGTTGGCTTTTCACAGGGATACAGCAGCCAGGTTGAAATGGGTAGAATAAAACAAGGGGTGCCTAGTCTCACACTGTATGCTTATCACTGAGTAAGCACTATTCAGTCACTTTCTCTCAAAGTTAAAATGTGAGGCAACTTTCCAACCAGTGAAGGTTGTATAACTCTAGACTAGCTACTAAGAAAAGCCACCTTTTCTTTTGCTTAATATAATTAAAAAAGCTTCTCAACTTTCTATTATAGATCAGGTACCCCCTGCCTGGCAATATGAACATATAAGTAACTATAGGGGCCTTTCAAGATGCATTTGGAACAAGTTATCTCAGATTCAAGATGTTGAGAGTCATTTTAGATCTAATCTTCTTGGACAAGCTCACAAATGGTTTTCACAGACCCTTCTGTCAAAAATCAACCACTTCCCACACAACTCTATTAATCTGCCATTGCTTAATGTCCTGTTTCTCAATTAGAGCAGCCAGAGCCCACACTGCTGATAGCACTGTGAATGTCTCCAGCAGGCTGATGGTGGAGTATGTTTCAAAAGCTTCCCCATTACTGATTAAATTTACAGGGGTTGGGAGAAGGATTCAAGGGTGGGAGATACAAGGCAAAAAATGTAAGAACTGGCTCTACAAGGTCAACCTGTGACTGTTGGAGCAAGAAGCAACTGTACTCAGGATCTTAGGCACTGTGCTCACCATGACCCCTTTCACAACCATCATCATAGTGTCTTGCAGAGAGTAGGCACTTGAAGTCCTCTTTATTTAAAAAAACTCTTTTTATAAAACATTTAATTTCATGGCTGGCAGGGACCTTAATGAATCACCTAATTCAACCTTCTTGTTTTACATGTTGGGGGAGTGTGGCCTGGTAGAAGAGGAAATTATTTTTCCCAACTCACAGAGTAAGTTAGCAAGAAACAACTCCAGAATAAGAAACCTGATCTGCAGATTCCTAGGCCAGTACTTTTCTACCACACAGTGTTAACCCCCTTCCATCAGTTACAGATGGGAATATAGAGAGGAAGTGATTTACCCAAGGGTAGAGGGCTAGTGAGGTACACAGGCCAAACCACAGCCTAGTTATTTTAGTCTTAGTATAATGCTCTATTTTCACTCCACTAAAATTCCTCCCCCGATACATTTGTATTGTGTGCTATGTGTTTTGTGCAGGAAGTGAGCAGAGATCATAAATTTCAGGTGCTTACTTTGGAATGTTAGGGCTTGGGAAGAAAGTGCCCTGAGCTGTGCCCCTGGGAATGAGGCTCCTTGCCTGAGAGTGAGGGAAATTAGAGAAAGATGTGATGAGGTGTTGAAAACCAATAAAAGAAGTAGAATTCATTTTGAGTAATTGATGTTAGAAAGCAAGCATGCTTGCCTACAATGAGGTAATACCTCTGCTTGTTATAGTAGAGTTGGTAAGATTATGAAAAGTGCAAGCAGGCCTCTCTTATGGACTCACCTTCTGGTGAATAAGCGCAGCCCAGAGTATGAGAGAAAACAACCTGATAAACTTCTGAATCTGTATCCTCATAGTCCCTTCCAAGTCCCTTATTTTATGTGCTCTGCCCAACAATCTTCTTAGGTTGGTAAGAAAGGTATTAAGACCAATACACAAATGAGAAAATTGAGGGTCATAAAACTAAGTGACTTGCCCAAGATTACCCAGTAATTCAATGGCAGTGCCATCATTTCCCACTTTTCTTTCGCCTGCCACCTTCCCTCATATTCTCCCTCATGACCCCCAAAACATTACAATTAAAAGCCTAAGGATTTCAAAAATGCTTAAGGATGGGGAAATAATGAAAAGGGAAGACATGGATGGTAGGAGGAAGGCCACTTTCTCTAATCAGTGTGTAAACCAGCAAAATAAGAACATAAGCTGTTTCAAACTCAGAAATTGTATTCACAACTAACCCCATATGTCCCTCATAAATGTCATCACCTTTAGGTCAAAGGCCCAAGTATGACAACTAGAAATAAGAAGAGGTTTTCTTTTTTAAGTGTATTTTATTGATTATGCTACTACGGTTTTCCCAATTTCTACCCCTTTATCCTCCTTCCGCCCTACACTCCCCAACCCTCCAGCATTCCCTTCCATTTAGTTCATGTCCATGGGTTGTACATGTAAGTTCTTTGAGTTCTCTGTTTCCTATACTATTCTTAACCATCACCTGTCTATTTTGTATCTACCAATTATGCTTCTTCTTCTCTGTACCTTTTCCCCACTATTCCTCCTTCCCCCTCCACACTGAAATTTCTCCATGTCCATTTCTCTGATTCTGTTCCTATTCTAGTTGTTTGCTTAGTTTTTGTTTTCACTGTTTGACTTTTCTTTAAAACTCATTTATTGAGTTGTGAGTTCATTGTCATTTTACTGTTCATATGTTTTATCTTCTTTTTCTTAGAAAAGTCCCTTTAACATTTCATATAATAAGGGTTTGGTGATGGTGAACTCCTTTAACTGGACCTTTTCAGGGAACCACTTTATCTGCTCTATCATTCTATTTTATTTATTTGTTTGTTTGTTTGTTTATATTTCTTTCTTTATTTTTTATTTTAATTGTTATTCAAGTACAGTTTTCTGTCTTTTACTCCCCTCCCAGTTTACCCCCCAAGTGCTCCCCACCTCCCTCCCATTTCCACCCCCCTTAGTTTTTGTCCATGTGTCCTTTATACTTGTTGCTATAATCCCTTCCCTTTTTCCCCTGAAATTCCCTCCCCTCTCCCCTCTGGTTACTGTCATCCCATTTTCTATTTCAATGTCTTTGGTTATATTTTGCTTGTTTGTTTTGTTGCTTAGGTTTCTGTTAAAGGTGAGATCATATGGTATTTGTCTTTTACCGCCTGGCTTATTTCACTTAGCATAATGCTTTCCAG
>PVKM010032852.1:0-16231 GCA_004027735.1 Carollia perspicillata
CTTCTCACTCCTCTGTGTCGGGTGTTGTCTTCCTCGTTATTAATCTGTAACTGATTCTGGCTGATGATAAAAAAAAAATTGCCCTGCTTTCCAGGACCTGGTTAATGCAACATTTCTTCTGAGGTGGCCAAAAAGTTTGTTTCTTTCCTTAAGATGTCTGTAGCAGCGCTTAGTTGTCTTTAACTTCAAAACAATTTTGAGACTGTACTGTGACAAATGTCATATCAGCATGCATTAAAAAAACGTATCAGAATTGGTGAGTTTTTGTGTAGCCATTTTAATATTGAAGATGGAAGAAAATATGCCACATTTTCGGCATATGATGCTTTATTATTTCAAGAAAGGTAAAAACGCTACTGAAAACCCACACAATCTGTGCACGTATGGAAAAGGTGCCGTGGCTGATCGAACATGTCGAAAAGTGGTGTGCGCAGTGTCGTCCCGGGGATTTCTCGCTGGATGAGGCTCCCCAGTCAGCTGGAGGTGACAGGGGTCAAATCGAGACATTACTTGAGAACAATCAACACTATACTACCCAGGAGATAGCTGACACACTCAAAACATCCACATCGATACCGTTACTGGTGAAAATGAAAAATGTGTCTTTTTCAGAAAAAAAACTAAAGGGACTTTTTGGCCAATCCACTATTATAATTTACAGGTCCAAGCGACCACTTGGGGGCACAGTTATTTGAGAAGCTGCCACTGCACGGGCCAAGGCTGGCTTTAAAGGCTGCTCCGGCTCAGCTGCCTTGAAGAAGAAAGCTCCCCAGCCTCCCAATCTCGGGTCCTGCAGGGTCCCCAGGATGAAAGGGACCCTGAGAGAATTGTCCCTTTACGGGGAGTCTGAGAGTCACAGTGGGGGAGATTTGATACAGAATTATATGAAACTATTTTGTTCTTTTCTCCCCTTTAAAAACCGGTTGTTTGAAAATTTCTTCCACATTACGGTCTCTCCTTTTTATGTTTTCATCAGATTTCTGCAGGCATGTACACAAAATATACCCTTATTGCAGGGGCAAAAATTAACCTCATTATAGTTACATTTCTTTGCCTTATTAATTAAACAAGTTTTTATTTTTCCCATTATGAAAAACAGGCTGATTATTTTTTAAAGTCTGCAGAATTTAAAAGCAGAAAGATGACTACTGATAACATCATGGCATATTTTCAGTTTTTCTGTTTTTTTTTTTTTGTTTATATTTACTTGACATTATAGGAAATATATCCCTAATTTCTTTTTATTAACTAAGTTTCCTTCTTAAAAACCATCTTTTCAAATGAGCAAACTCATGATAAAGTAAATCACTTTAGAAATTTTGTTCTCAGTCTCCAAAGAGGTGTCTGGTATTTTTTCCTTACGGTTTTCTGATCAGGAGAAAGGCCAGGAAAGGTGTTCCCGCCACCTTTCTTGCCAACTCCCCCGAGCGCTCATACAGGTGTCCCAAGGACAGGCTTTGCCCCGACGAGCCAGTCTGGGCGGTGTACAACTGGGCGGAGGGGAAACGAGACACTGAGGGTGGGGGTGAGGGAAAGAAAGAGGATGGGGGTGGGGGTCAGACGCCGGCCAAACCTGGGAGCCAGATACAGGCTGGGCTCCCACCGAGGACCCCCAGGGCCCGAGGACTTCAGACGAGCACACGGGTCAGTCTCCTGGAAGGGTCTGTGTGTGGCGTGCCGTGAAGTGGAGCGAAGATCCATTCTTCTGTGGCTCAGATTTGGATGCTCAGTTCCTTCGCATCCTGGTGCAGGGGTCTCTCATCTAGCCACACATGTCAGGAAATCATTCCTGCTTCCACTGGACAATAAGCAACGCACAGAGAGAAAATTCTGCAGGGTTTTCACTTTTCTACCCAGAACAGCTTGAAACAGCACCCAGGATCACATGAGAGGACCCTTCACCCAGAGCCCTCGCTCCTGCCCCTCCTGACATGGTTCGTGAGGCTCTTCCCACGTTCCAGGATTTGGGGTTCTACTCCCAGCTCTGCCCCTGCCTGGCAAGCCTGAGGGGGCATTCCCCTTTTCCAGGCCTTGCCTGTTCACACTGTGACGTGTGCCCAGCATTGGCCCAGCCCTTAGAGGAAAGTCATTAAGGGAATATAGGCAAATTGTGAAGAGGTTCATTCCCCTAGGAGCACGTGGCCAGGGACCCTATGAAGCAGCCACATGGAGAACCTGGGTCCAGTAATCCCCACAGGTGGGGCTCTTCCCAGAGGAAGCCGGGAAGGACAGGCAGGATTTGAGCTGGACAGAGAGACGTGTGGGCCTTCTAGAGAAGGAAAGGGGAGGGGAACAAAGGGTGGCTTCACCCTGGCTAGAGAGTGGCTCCTTGGAGCCAGCCGATGGTCCCTTTGTCAACAATGCACTCTTCCCACTCTCCAGTCATGTCAAGGACGTGGCTCCCCGTGCCCCCCATAGGCAGGCATGTCTCATCTGACCCTGGCTTGCCGAGAGGAAGTCACACTCCGTTCCATTCCTCTGTCCCACCAGCCTTGGTCACAAGGCTCATTCACGCATGCCCCCGAGCTGTACCACTGACGTCTCTTAGAGGTGAATTCAGAGCAATGCCTCTTGTAGAAATCACTGTGCAAACCCAAGCTAGGCCTTCCAACAACCTCTCACGGGGGAGAGCAGATTGTCAGCTGTGTTGAACCTGTGAGCCGATGGACTTGGGAAGGGGGCCCCGGGGTACAGAGTGATGCTGCTGAACGGACGGAGGGAGACCACTACACATCCGCCCGCCCTTGGGGGTCCTCCAAATTCTCCTCCATCCTTGGGGCTTCTCAATGACCACTGCCCACCTTGGTCAGGCTCCACTGCTCCCCCGGGGCAGCGACATTCCAAGGTGTCACACACACACCCTCCACTTGTGTCATCTGTGTCACGCGATGAGGCACTGCCCAGGAACGTGGAAATAGGGGAAGTGACTGGATTTGGCTTTCACACTGATGGATTCTGTCTGAGTTCCTGGAAGACGGGTATTACCCTTCCACCCCTGACCCCTAACAGGCCTGTTCCAGGCAGTTCATGGCAGGCAAAGCTATCACCAGTGTCCTGTCGCTAGGTTCCAAGAGGTGAAGTGACTTGCCTGACATCTCGCCATTTCCAGGGGGCCCTGCTAGGGTATGGAGCCCAGATCTAACTGGCTGTGAAGGTCACGGCTCTTAACGTGAGGCCTACTTCATGATACCAGACACTGCCCAGGAACGTGGGACGGGGACACCGAGCTCAGAGTCAGATGACAGACTCACCGGAGGACAGGCCCGGACAGCGCACAAAGTAACCCTAAGGAGAGACTGGCGCCCACGCTTCTGTCTCAGACCGAAGGCATCGACACGGCTGCAGGAACAACAGGTCAACCAGCCCTGAGGTCCTACGCCACAGGACGTGGTGACTTCAAGGGTGGTGACTTGAAGGCCACCCAGCAACCCCCTGTCTGCTGTGCAGAGCCACCAAGCAGCCTCCCGACAGAGACAGACAGCCTCCCGTGGGATGAGCCTTCGGGGGAGACACCTGTTCAGCAGCGGCACGTGTGTCTGGCCCAACGGATGTCATCGTCCTAGTGTGAATCACTACAGTGCCATTACCTGGGGACCCTTCAACTCTGGGCGTGCAGCCGGCCAAGCAGGACAACGCCCAGCACGGAGAACTACCGTGACATCCCCACTCTGCGGGGACACTCCCAGGCGGCCAGCAAACACCCTCACTGCGGGCCGTCTCCAAACACAGTGCTGCCCGGTGCCCATCCGCAGGAGAAGGGACGCACAGAGTGTGGGGCACGCTGTGGGACATCACTCAGCGATAAAGAACAAACTACAGCGACACGTGTCGGCACGGATGCGTGGTAGACGCGGCCTGCTGCGCGAACCCGCCTGGGCACACACGCACATGTTTCAGTTCAGACCAAAGTCAAGAGCAGGCAAAGCTAACCTATCGGAAAATGGTTGGGGGTTGCTTGGACAGGGTCACAGGAAACTTTCCGGGGTGATGGAAATGTGTTATATTTTGGTTTGGATGGTGGCTACACAGGTACACGCAATGGTCAAAACTCAGTGAACTGAACATTTAAAATCAGGGGATTTGATTGTATTGCCTCAATGATTAGATACTAATAAAATAAACAACGTCCAGCACAAGGACAGGCACACAGCCAGTGCCTGGTAGGCGCTGTTGATGCCTTTTCTCCCCCCTAAGCAAATTGTTTAAAAATTCAGAACTGGTTTGGAGTATGTTTAGAAGTCTTTCTTTTCTTTTATTGCCTTTTCTTCCTTCCTTCCTTTCCTTCTTTCTTACTGTGGCAAAAATCTAACCTAAAAGTGATCATTTTAACCATTCAAGCAGCAGCTGTATGTTCGCCTGGCTCTGCGGCCATCAGCACCACCCATCGCCAGACCCTTCCCAAACCCCCCAACCGAACCTCCGGACTACGGAGCAGCAACTCCCCGCCCCCACCCCGCCCAGCCCCTGGCCACCATCAGCTGCTTTGCCTTTATGAACGGGGTGACTCCAGGGACCTCCTGCATGTGGAATCCCACCACATTTCTCTTTCTTTGTGACTGGCTTATTCCACTTAGCACAGTGTCATCCATGTTCATCCATGTTGTAGCATGTTTCAGAACTCCCTTTCTTTTTAAGGCTGAATATCACTTCCTTGTACGTATATGGCACATTTTATTTATCCGTTCATCCCCTGATGAACACTTGGTCGCTTCCACGTTTTGGCTGTTGTGAATGCTGCTGCTATGACACAGGTGTATAAATACCCATCGAAGTCTTTGCTGTCCCTTCTTTCGGGTACATACCCGGAAGGAGCACTGTTGAATTATGTGGTAATTACATGTTTAACGTTTCTGAGGAACTGCCGTACCGTGTTCTATAGCGGTCACACTGTTTGACATTCCCACAAACAGCACAAGGGCTCTGAATTCTCCACATCCACACCAACAGTTGTTATTTTCTGCCTGTTTTTACAATACTCATTCTAATGGTATGAGGAGGTATCTCGTTGTGGTTTTCACTTGCACTTTCTGCACGATTACTGTTGGGTTGAGCATCTGTTCAAGTGCTCGTCGGTTATTGGCACATCTTCTTTGGAGAAGTGTCCATTCAAGTCCTTTGCCCATTTTTAAATCAGGCTGTTTTTCTGTTGTTGGGTTGCACGTAAATACGTTTTAATTGTAACTGTGTGCAGGACTGAGAACCAGGTCTTGCCCTCCCCACCGTCCCACAGCCATCCCTAAATGTCTATGTCACAGACCCTACACCGGTCCCCACACCAGTGGCTCACTGGTCACGTGGGGCACAGGAGCACAGAGCCAGGCCCCCCTCTTTGCCTACGGCCAAGGGGACTCCATCCGGAGTCCAAAAACTGTATCTGAAGAGCAGACATCCTGGGAGACATTCTCGGAACAAAAGCAGCTGACGCTGACAGCTCTCGGATGTGACTTCACAGTTCAGTGAGTGCCCACCCCTCTTTCCTGCCTCCCCCAGGAATCCCCACCAACAAAGACGGCTTTCAGTAGTTCCTGCCGAATCTAGGCGACAAGCTTCATATTTCTAGGTGGGCACCTGAGCAGGGGGGGTAGCTCTGGAATGCCCTTCCCACCAGGGATGTGAGGGAGGGCGCATGGGGACAAGGCAGGTGCTGTCATCTAGAAACCCAGGGCTGAGCCCCTGTCACAGGACGACAGGTTGGGTGTCTTTATCCTTGGGTGACAAGGCAGGCAGTAGCCCACGTAACTTTCCTTCTTAGCGTCTCCAGGGCTGCCCAGGACCTTCCCCCCCATATCCCATTCACCAGTGCCTTCAGGTCACGCAATCCATATCCCTTCCTTGCAGGGAGCCCCGTGGGTCCAGCACTGCCGCGCTTCTCCTGCAGGGGTGCAGAGCAGACCCTGTCAGATGCCTGGGGCCAATGGGGAGATGTTCCATTAATTCACAAGAGAGGTGGTGACTTCCACGAAGCATGGCTTCTGTGAAAATCATTTTTCTCCCCTGGTGTGGCAAGGAGGACATTTAAAATCTTAGTGCCATTTGATTGTGGAGAAAGGCAGCTTCCCCGCGTGGCATGAAGCAATCCAGGTGTTCCTTTTTTTTTTTTTTTTTGAGCAACATGTTGTCATAGATTGGTAAATTGAGAAGCTTTGGCACTTCCACTTGGCACACCTAGGCTTCAGCAAGAAATATGTTCCTTTCACAGTTTGAATAATATTCAAGTTGTGATGATTAAAGCTGGTTGGAACAGCATGAACCGAATAGATTACAGCACTCGTCTTAGAGCAGGCTCTTTGTGAGCCAGATCGGCCATGCACACACACACACACACACACACACACGACGCAGGCCGCCCCCGGGTCCTACCCACCCAGCTTCCAAACGTGGTGCTTTCACTCCCCAAATTCAGTGGCTCCTGCTTTTGGTTCAGAAAGCCAGGACCAGAGCATGGTCATCTTATATTTCTTCACATCGACCAAACAGGTTAATTCAGTGGCAGAATAACCTACCCGTATCCCAGGAGGTCAAAAACGGTGCAGAACCGCCATAAAACGGCCACCAGATCCACGTGGGTGTGGGGCTCCCACACTCAGACCCTGCTGCTCTCACTCAGTATCCAGGAGAGCACAGGGGATGCACATGAATGCAGGGCAGGCCCCCCCTTCAGGGCCCACCTAAAATGGCAATGCTGTTGAGGGCTGGACAGACCACACAGCGGCGGCCGTTTTCGCTTTTCACAAGACCGAGAGAGAGTCCTCTTGTCTGCCCTTTGCTCGCTGCCTGCACGCACCCTGCCCAATCTACCCTGCTTCTGAGAGTTTGTTTGGATGCATTAAGAAAAAGGAAACCTTGCCCTTGCCAGTGCGGTTCAGTTGGTTGGAGTGTTGTCCTGGACACCACAAGGTTGGGAGTTCGATTCCCGGTCAGGGTACATACCTGGGGTGCAGGTTTGATTCCCCAGTTGGGGCATATAGGGGAAGCAATCAATCAATGCTTCTCTCTCACACTGATGTTTTTTATCTCTCTCCCTTCCTCTCTCTCTAAAATTAATGCACATATTTAAAAAATTTTTACAAATACAATAAAACAGTATTAGATTAAAAAAAAGGAAAAAGGAAGCCTCACTCTGGATTTTACCTTTATAGGGTAAAGGCTATATAGGGTATAGACTGGGAGGAGGGCAGGGGGAAGTGGTGGACCTGGGCAGGAAAGCACACAGGAACGGCCCTTGCCAAGCGGGGGAGAGCTGCCCCTCTGCAGGGTAACCCTCGTCCAGCATTTCCTGTGCTGTCCTTTAGTCACAGGTTTGGCCCCAGGCACTGTAACCATGCCTTTCTCCCAGTGGGTTTCAGGCTGAAGAGGTCACGACTTGTTTGAACAAGGACTGGAAGAGTTAAAACAGGGAGCAAACACCTCTCTGTGAGGTCCGCCCCAGCCTTTATTCATACCCTCTATACCCTTCTCCAAAACAAAAACAAAAACAAACAAAAATAACCCCTAAAGAATAGATACAAGACTGAAGTTGGAAAATACAGTGTTCTTGCCCTGCCATGGTAAACCGTACAATTTCTGAGGCATCATTTTATTTAACACAATGCTTTTGTGAAATACCAAAAATTTAAAAAACTGAGCGGGGACGGCACCTTGCAAGTAAGCACGACGTGAAGGACAGACTTGGCATTGACTCTCAAAAGTGTCAAATACATTCAAGTTATCATGGGGATGAAGAAGCTCTAAGAAAATTAGTCTTCAAAGTATCAAGTCATAAATCCTAGAAGATTCCACTTAGATTAGTTAGAATTCATCAACAAGCATTTTTAACAGACATGTATGGCCAAATTCAGCATCTGAAATTCCACACAATGGGAAACCACGAACAGGTAAGTACATAGCCATGGAGTGGGGGGCGGGGGGGGGCGGGAATCCCACGCATAGGCTTTGCTGTCTACTCCCCAGCACTGTCTCTGGACATTAGCCTATCCAGGCAAACGTTTTCACTAAAGAGGTTTGTGCCGGGCACTGGGGATTCAAGAGTGAACAAGCCCAGATCAGTCTTCAGTCATCCCTGGATATAACCTTAATCCTTTCTACATTGCTTCTACTCTTTAATTTGCTACTTATTTATTACACTGGCTCAGGATGGAAACAGAAGCGATTCCAAGCATCTAAAAGTTTTTCTCATTAGTCTTCTAGGAAGCAGGTGGGCAAATCCAAAGGCACGATGCATGTTGGTCAGACCTGGGAAATGTTCTTATTTCAGCTTACCTTCCCCCTAAGAGAATTATTTAAAACATTCACTGGCACAGATGCGGCAGTATCTGGCACATAACGGGCCACGTGAAGTGGTGCCAATGCACTGAGACCCGCTCTGGAGTAGCAGACACACACACACACACACACACACACACACACACACACACGACAAGGCAGCCAGACAGGGAGCTGGAGGCCCCCGGTTCAAACCTGGCTGTACGACGTGGCCTGACTGTGGCCTCAGGCCTGTTGGTTATCTTTCTGAGTCTCATCTTCATGTGTAAAATGTGGATTATCCATCCCTAGCTCTCAGTGTTGATATGAGGTTTACAGATAATATATGTAAAGTATGAAAATAGAGTGGGCAGCCATAACAGGGTGCTGCTGCTATTATTATTATTATTATTATTATTATTGCTTGATACTGGTTTGGTGAGTGAATAATAGGTGAATTAGCTGACCTCCAAAATCCACATCAACTCTCAAATTGTGATACTGAAAATGGAATTAAAAGTTCATACATCAAATCCACTCGAGGATATTTTTAACTGTTGCAATTGTGATGCAAATCTCTCCTGTGTTTCAGAATAAGTGCTGATAACCAGACTCAGAGAACATAATACACACGCTCTGGCACACCATGAAAACGCTCACGACCGAACTCAGCGGGAGGGGCGTCTCCGGTTCCTGAGATCTCTGGGGTGGCTGCCGCCTCTCCCACTGCGACGGCCTCACCAGAAGCTCTCCTTTCCAGAGCGCTGTCTGAAGCATCTCTCCAGGTCAGACACTGTGCCGCAGCTTTTCCCAGGGTTGTCTCGGCCACGGTTATTCCCTCCGTTTTCACAAAACAAAAATGAAAACTAGAGCTTCCTGAGATCACCCATCTTCTCAAGGTCACACAGCTAGCAGGCAGTCACCAGAGGCTGGGCCTCAACTCTGACACTAAGCCCCGCGTCTCCACCCGCTCGGCAGTGTCACGGTGGCCCTGGCAAGCCCTTCTAAAAGCAAAGTGTTAAGGGACTGGAGAGACTTGCAAAAAAATGTACACACAGAAAGGGAAGAACAAATGTCAGTGACGTCGACTGCGCCCTTTCTCTGGGTTCCGTTCACTGCGTGTGCACCAAGGCTCTTCCACAGAAGATCAGGGTGACAGGTGAGCGTGGAAAGGGTCAGAACACAGCCATCCCACCTCCGGGGGCATGTTTGAAAGAACCGAAAGCAGGGCCTGGAAGAGATGTTCACCCACCCACGTTCGTAGCAATAGACCGTAAGATTCCACTTACATGAGGCATCTAAAGTAGTCAAATTCCTAAAAAAGGAAAGTAGGAAGGTGCTTGTCTGGGGCTCGGAGAAGGGGAAATGGGCAGCTGATAGTGGAGAGTTCCAGTTCACACGATGAAAAATCCTGGGTATCCATTGCATCCAATGTGGCTATTAATAGTACTGAACTGTATACTGAAAAATGGTAAAGATGGGAAATTTTATGTTTACGTGGGCTCTTAAACCATCATTTAAACACAGAAATAAAAATGACAGAATACATATTTGCATATATATATGTGTACAGATATCCTTCAAAGAACCAATGATTTTAAAATTTCAACTCTATAAAATAGTTACTAAAAAGTGATGCTTGTAGGGCCAATGGCAACCTTTAAATGTTTGGGGAGTGGACACCGTGGCCCAAAGCCGGTCCCCTAGTGTAGCAGCCCTCGACCGTGTCTGTTCCAGCTTCTGCGTCACCATCGGCTGCTGCAGGGAGGAGCCCCTGAACCATCGGAATTTCACACAGATATCCTCCCATGGGAGAGGAAAGGTCTTCCCCTTGGAGGAAAAAGAAAGGTTTTTTCCTTGGAGATGCCCCAAGACAATCAAGTCCAAGTCCATTTCATGAACGGCAGCGCTGCCCCTTCCAACCTGCCTCATCCTAATTTGCAGCTTCTAGTTTCCTGTGTTCAAGTGATTTTCTTGAAGAAAGTTCAGACCTTTCTGACCTAGGACTCAGAAAGTCAGCGTGTAGCTGTCATAGGCAGAAACACAGACTTTGCTCTTCTGAGTCGTCCTGATCTGGGTATTTCCAATCCAACAACGAGCAGGTAAAAATTCTGACACACGCCCTGACTGGCATGGCTCAGTGGACTGGGTCGCTGCTGGTTAGGTTCCCGGTCAGGGCCGGTGCCTGGCTTGCGGGTTTGGTGCGTGGTTGGGATGTGTGCCGGAGGTGTATGGGAGGCAGCTGATATATGTTTCTCTCACATATCGATGCTTCTTTCCCTCTCTTTCTCCCTCCTTTCCCCTCTCTGTAAAAATAAATTTTCGAAAAATCTTAAAGAAAAAAGAATTTGGACACATTTTTCCTTCTTAACCAGAATTATGAGGACCACGTCCCTGGTAAAATTTCTTCAAATGCAAGTTTTCAGAGATTGTTACTGATTTTTTTTTTTTTTTTTGCATATTAGGAAACAACCCCTGATTTTGCATATTAGGAAAAATACCCATGCTACAAACTACAAAATTCCTTCACATTCTAAAGACTTGGGTCTCCGGGGGTTTTTCTGTCTGTGAAGAGGTTTCGTGTTCTCCAGTCGCCCTATGTCATTTTCGTGTTGGTTTATCCTCAGCCGCCACGACCATTGCCAGAATTTCCTTCTTCACAGTGTTTCCTCCTCTCCCCACACCCAAGAAGACACTTAGTTGACTGATTATAGAATCACAAGGTTGGTAATAATTCCATTTCTCCATCTGACTTTGAACTTAAGTGTTCCAATTACTTCGCCTGATCCTAATAAGTCAGCAGCGTACTAATGCCTGCCTTGATATTTCTGAAGTACACAGGGTGTGATTAGCATGGGCCTAGATCATTAGAAAGCAGAGTTGAAAGCAGGTGAGCAAAACCATCGTTTGCTTTATGCAAAACTGCCTGTTCAGTGAACTTACAAGGTTACTATGATCCCAGGGACACTCCATGCTGTGACTAAGTGCATACTGCACTTGAGAAAGCCTCTGATACTCCAGAACCTTCTGCTTTTCGCTACTACTGGAAGAGAAGAGATCATAGAAGAGAGGCCCATTCCAATACACAAAGTCCTAAAATCTGTCTGAGCCAAATATAACTGAAAACACACACGAAAAAATCCTTCAATCATATGGGATAGGAAAAAAAAAGGGGGAGGGGAGGAGGAAAGAAGGAAAGAAGGTAGGCAGG
The DNA here is from genome assembly GCA_004027735.1 of Carollia perspicillata. NCBI lineage: Eukaryota > Metazoa > Chordata > Mammalia > Chiroptera > Phyllostomidae > Carollia > Carollia perspicillata. The sequence goes on from PVKM010032852.1 coordinate 11,453, forward strand.
AAGGAAAACCTTTAGTCCAGTCTGCTGGATTGGACTGATGTCTCTGGGCCATAAAGCGAGACAGCTTTACTGTAAGCCTGCAGGAAGAAAAAAAAAAATACCCATGCACACACACATATCAAAGGAGATGCTAAAACACTACATTAGCATCAGAGGGGTTATTTGGGTCTATTAAAAAATTTAACCCCTTTAAAATGGTGTGTAATGAGAGATCGAGTAAACTTTTGGGAACTAGAAGGGGAAAAAGGAAATGCTTTAAACCAGAATGATTTGCAGCCAAATCAATTGATAAGCGAAAGAAAAAAAGATGGCACAACTGAAATCGATGCCAAAGATTTATAAGGTTGACTAAGTAAACAAAGATGGAATGGATCACCATGGAAATGCATGAATATTGAAACAGGCGAGATTTGAATAGACTAATGACACGCCTCACGTAGACTGACAGGTGTGGGTAACAACTGCAACACTCATCCACACCAGCAGCCACACTTCTAACATGTTCATTCCTAGAAAACAGGAGCTGGATTTAAAAGGTGCATTTAATAAGAGCTTAAAAGCAGAATGCATATATATTTTTTTTACTCTTAAAGGAACTGACTCCGTTCTCATCCACTTGAAATATAAGAAAGGTTTCATCCATTTGCTTTCTGGTGATGAGGAGCTGCAGTTAGCAGAAGTCATTCTCTGGGGCTCTACCAGTAAGTAGTCTTTGTTCCAACAAGCCTCTCGGAAAACGGAATCCTCAGTCTTGCTTATCTTCCACACTGAGTACTTGAAGTATGACCACCACTCATTAGAAACATAATTAAAAAGACACAACACTAGATTCCTTCCCTCATCACACACAGATGAAAACCAATAACCCTTAATCTATTTGTTACCATGGCTACCATAGGATATTTTATTTCAGTACAACTCCAGGTATTTCGTTCGGATTGTTGCTTGCAGATGAAAGTTGGAGACCTATAAATCTCTGCTAACTGTGCTAGAGATGGAGAGACGGCATAGAAGAAAATGGTTTTCTTAATCATGGACAAATATGGTTTATTAGATGCTTGTACGGAAAAGTTACTAGAATTGGTTAAATGCAGCAGCCCATAAACCAATTTAAATGACATTAAATTCACAGAGAGTTTAAGGGCACAAATGCTAGTAATTCCCTGATTTACAGCAGGATGCTAAGTCAAGTGCACTCAGACTAATGGGCGGGTCAGAGCCTATGTTCGTCAGTGGCACACAGCTCCCCATACCTGTATAAGCACCTAGAATATGTGACTTACTCAAACGCATCCATACCCGCCAGGTGAACACCGTGAAGTATTCACCGATGAGTTATCAGGCATTTCTTAGTAGTCTCAAGATGAGCAATCTATATAACCATTCACCACCAACCCCCTCAAAGAGTGAAAAAGTTAGCTCTGTATGCACACGATATAATTTTTGACCCTTATAATTTATAAGGTCAGGAGTGAAGTGTGCTAATTAAGTCTGCTGTCGTTTGTCCTAAACCAAAATCATTCTTTAACTCTGCCCTCCCAGAGCTGAGTAAAAGATCAGGCCACGGGGCAGCGGAAGGACTCTGCAGTGAGACACAGACGACTTTAAAGAGACTGAAATTAGGGTACAGACAGCCGTAAACAGGACAGACCTGTCACTGCAAGAGGAGTCCAAATCCCAGCGTAACTCAGCTGACAAGAGGCTGGAGCCTGCAGCAGTGGAGCCTGCAAGTCCCTGAGCTGACGAAGTGGAAGTTTCTCGGGCAGCCGCAGCTCCACATCCTCAGCGGTGCGGTCCCTCCAGCGCCGAGGTCTCGCCTAATGCTACATAAATACCTGCGTCCACGATTCGCCCCGGGGTGCGCTGTGGCGCAAGCACGGCAGGGAGGGAGGAGAGCGTTTGCAGAGCGGCAGTGATGGCAGAGGCGGCGGCTCCTCACCCATCAACATCCCTGGGGACCCGCGGGAGGACCCGCTAACTGACCACGTCTACCGCTGGGTTCCAGAGCCTAGGAATGACAACTGGCTTCTCAGCTGGAGGACCCAGGCATCAGAGACTCGGGCTTTGCCCCCTTCCCCTCCTGCGTGACAGCGGCAGCAGGCTGGCAGCGAGTCGCCGCCTTCCCCAGCCAGCGCAGACCGGAGCTGCCTCGGATCTACCCCGGCTCGGGGTTCTGCTCTCTGGGCACCGGGCGAGTGCACCCCTCCCTTGGGGCCCGGAGTCGGGGATGACCCAAGCCCTCACCTGCGCTATGACCCACCGCAGACAACCCTCAGCCCGCTCCAGGCCCGGGAGAAGCGGACGTGAGCCCTCAGCCACCCCGCACCCCCCGCGGCAGTCGGGGTGCGCATCTACACTCCCACATTGCACATCTCCGCGTCCACGCTATCCCACACATAAACAACCCCTCCCCACCTGACACCACATCCTCACCATCAGCGTACGCTCTTCTTTGCCCCCAACACGGTGGCACCCACAAGGTGTTAAGGGAAGGAGGGTCACAAACGAGGTCTGCGCGGGGTCCCCTCCCGATGGTTTTCAAGCTCCTCTACCTTGAAAGTTACTTGGGATTGAGTAAAGAGATCCGGTTCCCAACTGCGGGGTCTGAGGACGGGAAGGGGCAGAAACCCCAGCCTGGCTTCTCACTGCACAGAGGCGCGCATCTTCCCAAAAGGCAGGGTGCGCGGCCGCCCCCAGGGTCCAGCCTTCGGGTGCCTCCTCCTGGCCCCTAGCCCGGCCCGGGCCCTGGGCCTCTCGGGGGAGGTGGCCTGGAGAGGGACGCGCGCTGCCGGGCCCAGCCAAGGGACTGCCCCGGGGCCGGGGGTCACTGGCTCCCAGCATCCGCGACCACCGCGACATTGGCCCGGGGCAGCCCCAGTGCACATACAACCGGGAGCAGGAAGTTTTTTCCCCCCGTTTTTCCCCCCACTGGAGCAGCGCAGGCGCAAGGGCTCCTGCAGCCTGGCGAGTCCAGACTCCGGGGCTCCTGCGCCGCCGCTGCCGCGGGAGCCGAGCACAGCGTTCCGGGTTCTTGGGCCCCGCTCCCAAGCCCTGCGCGGCCCCGCACAGCGGCCAGGACCCCGGGTCCCCGGCGCCGCATCCGTGGCTCTTCAGCTTAGCTCTTACCTCCTGCCGCGCGGCTCCGGCCCCGGCCCAACGCGTCGGGAGCCGGGGATCGCGGGTGGGCGCAGGAGGGCTGGTGGATAGCAGACGGCGCCGGCGGGGAGCGGGAGCTGGGGCCGCTGGGGTCCTGGCCGGGAGAAACGGATCCAGGTCCACCTCCTCGCGTTCCTGCTCTTCCCTTCTCCCCCTTCTCCTCCTCCTCCGCCGCCGCCGCCTCCCGGCAGCCCGGGGAGGATGCCCGGCGAGGGAAGTCAGTCCTTCCGCCTGTCAGCCTGCGCGGCTACGCGCGGCGCGGCTCTCACCGAGGCGGCGGCGGCTCCGGCAGCATCGCCCCCGCCCTCTCCCCGCAGCCGCGGCGGCCGCGGGGCTGGGCTTGCTCCAGGCTCTGGGCTCGGGCTCCGGGCGGGGGCTGCGTTCAGGCTCGGCGGCCGCCGGGGCTGCTGGCGGGCGCTGCGGGGCCGGAGCTGCAGCTGGGTCCGCGGCGGCGGGGACGGCGGCGGCGCGGAGGCTGGCGCGGCCGCGGCGCGGGGACCATGCTCCCTTCTGGCTCGCTCCGCTTCGGGGACCGTCTGCTTTAGCAGAGAGGGAGGCGGGCTTCGGCGCGCAGCCAGGGGCGGGCGGAGCCAATCACCGGCGCCCGAGTGGGCGGGGGTGGCGGGTAGGGGAGGCGGGGCGCCCCCGGCCGGGCACAGGGCGCTGCTACCCGGGCCCCAGGGATCCCCGGCAGCCGCGCGCCGGGCCAGGGCTGAGTGCCGGCGGGTGTGTCCGCGCCGGTCCGCCGCCCCCGCCCCCCCGCTGTGGCTCCGGGCTCGCCCGCCCGGGGGCCGCGCCCGCAGATGCACGGCGCGTGCCTCGGCGGCTCGGCCCCGGCCACCCGCCCCGCCGGTCCTGGGTGAGGGACTGGACCGAGGAGAGCTCTCCGTCTGCTCCCAACACCTGAGGAAACTGGCAGAAAAGTTTGAGAACGAGAAGTCCGATCGTCGTTCAGTTTCCGCCCTCCCTCTGACACTGCAGCCAAGGAAAGGAGCAGGAATCGTCCAGGTCTCCGAAGACCGCGGCTAGTCCTGCTCCTCCGGACCGCCGACCCTCGTGGGGCTGCGCCGACTCCACTTTCCTCGTGGCCTTCCCCGTTCACACTGACCCTCTAGAATCCGCACCACCTCTCCCTGTTCGCCAGCACCCCCCCCCCTCCGGCCACAGCAGCCTCGCGCGTCTGCACTGACCAGCCCTCCACCCCCGAGCCTTTCGCGCAGTCTACACCGACTTTCTTGGTCCTAGCACTTCTGTGTCTACACATCCTGTCTACGCAGACCCTGACTTCAACCCTAGTAGGAGGGCGGGAGGCCCGCGACGGCCCCCAAGGAAGGCTTCTCCTTTACGCCAGAACTTTCATTTCAGCAGCAGTTTCTAGATCTGCTAACTCTATAGATCTGGTTTTTAATTCCCCGACTTCTTCCTCCTCCCTTCCCCTCCCCCATCTGGTTTTGAATTTCAGTGGAAATATCTATTATCCCTCCCCACTTCTGCCCCCCTCCCCATCTAAATGTAAAGGCTTGTGGGCTCCCACCGCACCTCCCTCCACTCCCTTTGGCAGTGCCGCGGAGGCCTGAGCCTGGGTGTAAATTGTGTGCGGGTGGGGCGGTGGCGGGTGGGTGG
>PVKM010032853.1:0-16225 GCA_004027735.1 Carollia perspicillata
CACACCAAAAACAAAAGCAGACTAAGCGGTCACCTAAAACAGGAGCAGAACCACATAAATGGAGATCACATGGAAGCTTAGCAACAGGGGAGTGGGAGGAGAGGGTGGGGAGAAGGCACAGAGAATAAGCAGCATAGACGTTGGGGAGAAAATAGACAGGGAGAGGGCAAGAGTAGTGTGGGAAATGTAGAAGCTAAAGAACTTATGATACATGGACATGAACTAAAGAGGGGGAGTGTGGGTGGGAGGGGGTGTGCAGGGTGGAGGGGAATGAAGGGGGCAAATGGGAGAACTGTAATGGCATAATCAATAAAAAATATATATAAAGATGAATATTAGTGTACAAAAATAGTGATGTTGACTACATAAATGGTTATATGAGTCAGGAAAGTTTAGAGAAGAGGCCTCCATTGGAAATACAATTTTTGTTTTCTTTAGAGCATAGATGGTAAAATCATTAGACTGCTAAAATCACCTAGAGAGGGAGTGTGGATACAAGAAAAGTCTGAAATCGAGTTCTGGTACAATCAATAAAATATAATTTTTAAAAAAGATCAGGGAAATGAGCAAGCATAAGTGAATGAACCTGAGAAAGAGTGGGCAGTAACAAAAGAGGAAATCTAAGAAAGTAAGATGTTCTGAGGATGATGTGAGAGCATTGTTTCAAAAGAAAAAGAGAGGTGAACTACACCAGATGATGCACATGAGTAAAGTGAGATGAGGAGAAAGACTTGATCTTTTACTGAAAATTCAGAGAGAGCAGAACAACCCAAGAGGTAATGATACCAGGCACTTCATTTGAGTGGATATTGAAGTCATAAAGAACCATGCTAGAAATGGTGCAGGAAAGAGTGATATTGAACTCCTTCTTAAGAGGAAGCTGCTACCATGTCTTTAAAATGACTATATCAGGAAAGAGTAGAGGTAGGAGATTTGGATGACATGAGCCTCAAATCTGGCATTGGGTAAGGAGGACAATGAATAATGTAGAGTGTTAGTAATGAGGAAGTAGCTGCCCAACACTAGGCCCAGTAATCTGTGGAGTCCTGGGAATGGCAGGAGGTTTAATAACACTTTTATGAGGCTTTAAATATCTGTGATATCCAACCAAACATCCCAACCCCCATGGATTTTTAAATGCCCTCTAAGAGGAATATTATGGATCCTGGTTGAAAAACACTGGACCTAGTTCCAAAGCTCATGCACTTTCTTGCCTTTTGTTGGCACTGTATCAACTATATAACTTTTTCAAACTTGTAAAGTTCTATTCACATCTACATCACAGTTATTTTTACATAACCCTAAAAAGTCAATTTTATTTTATTTTATTTCTTAAAGATTTTATTTATTTTTAGAGAGAAGGGAAGGGAGAGAGAAAGAGAAAGAGAGAAACATCAATGTGTGATTGCCTCTCATGCATCCCCTGCTGGGGATCTAGCCTGCAACCAAGACACGTATGTGCCCTAGACCGGGATTCGAACCAGCGGCCCTTTCGTTTGCAGACCCACACTCAACCCACTGAGCTAAACCAGGCACAGCCTAACAAGTCTATTTTTTAAATTTTATTTTAATTGTTGTTCAAGTACAGTTTTCTTTCTTTTACTCCCATCCCAGTCCACCCCCACAGTGCTCTCCACCTCCCTCACATTTCCACCCCCTTTAGTTTTCGTCCATGTGTCCTTTGTACTTGTTCCTGTAATCCTTTCCCTTTTTCTCCTGAAATAACAAGTCCATTTTAATTGTGGTTGGCATGTCTTCCAGAAGATTCTCCTTTTTTACTTACTCATGTGTAAGGCATCTGTTTTATCGATTTACAGTTTTAACAATGGACTCCTTTGCTCAAATAAGTTACATGGAAGCATAAATGAATAAAATAGATGAAATAAAGCTTTTCTGTTTTTTTTAATTTTATTTATTTTTAGAGAGAGGGGAAGGGAGGGAGAAAGGGAGGGAGAGAAACAGCAATATGTGGTTGCCTCTCACACACCCTATACTGGGAACCTGGCCTACAACCCAGGCATGTGCCCTGACTGGGAATTGAACTAGTGATCCTTTGGTTCACTGGTTGGCACTCAATCCACAGAGCCACACCAGCCAGGGAAGCTTTTCTGTTTAAATACTAAGGGGTTATGTATGCTTTAAAGGGGGTGACTGGAGAAAAAAATAGGATAACAGGTTTCAGAAATAAACTTTAATACATAAGGGTGACACCCTGATAGAATTTTAGAACCCAGTGTGTGGTGCCTGGTATTTATAGAAATTATTCTTCCTGTATGTGGTATTCCTTAAATTATACTGCCCAGCAGGATACACCCATTCTGCCAACATCCACCAAAGCTAATGTTGAAGATAACTCTAAGAGAACAGGAATGTTTAATAGCTTTCTCAGTGCTTTTGGAATGGAAAATGTAGCTGGCAGATCTGTTATTTAGTCTACCACAGATTGAAATACCTGAATCTGAAATTCACAGAACACTGGACTGGAGTATGGATGTAAATAAGGGTGTCTCTTTTGAAATGTACCTAGAGGGAGGTGAAAAAGACTCTCTCCTTGAACAGATTTTAGACAGAGTTGCCTGCAACCTCTTCTCAGCTAGGATTTGACCTTGGGCTTCCACATCCATCCTTGCCAATTCTGATCCTAGTAAGAGTCCTGCTAAGTTAGTTTAGGGTGAATGCCCCACCATTAATATATGATCACCCTAGCCTGCCTTCAGTAAAAATTCTGTTAAGTCAATTTAACAAAAATTCTTCTAGCCTTATCCTCTTACTAAGTTTCCATCTACTGGTCCCCTCACATTACTCTTTGTCTAGGAATTCCCACTTGTCCTTATATTTGCATTTGAACTCAGTTCTATGCTGAAGTCTCTTTTCCTCCATTGCAATAGTTTCTCACTAAAATCTGCCTTTGCTGCTTTAACTGATGTCTGGCTCTGATTCTCTTTAATAGAGGAGAGGCAGAAGCTAAGGCATTGTGCCTAAATGGACAGCTGGCAAACTACAAACTGCCAAGTATAACAACTTACTTCATTCTTCACTGTGACTATGTAAATACAAATGTATGCTAGTGTGTATGTGTGTTCCAGTAAATTGAAGAGAATATATAGTTTATAGTATTATTATAAAAATTAAACTAAATTATTATATATGATAAACATCTAGTAGGCATACTACAAAGATTTATTATTATAATTGCATGGTGCACATGTAGAGAAGACAAGAGAATAAGAAAACTGTGATGACTATGACTAATTATGTAAGCAGTCTCATGTCATCAATTTGACATAGCTCTGACTTTTACGGGAAACAGATTATTTTCAGTATCTTTTCATTATAAGATAATTGTTAACAATAGTACATGGACTATTTTCATGCTTTAGATTCTATTATCTGTTTATCCTCACTCTTCAGAACACATCACAGTCATGAATCATCATGCCTAAAATTTTCCCTTGACAAACTTTGGTCCTTTTTAAAATGAAAACATATAAAAGTGAAGTATATTTCTTAAAATAGCATTTCTCTACCCCTTCTCTCTCCTCTCCTGGGCACCTTGATGTTTTTAGATCATTTAATTTAGGAGAAAGAGTAGCCACAACCATATGGCTTTCATACAATATTTTCTCCTCCTTTTTCCCTCCCAGAATGCCCAGTAAACAAAAAAAGTGTGTAACCATCAGAGTATGTGAGGGTTTCCTCATCACAACTTATTTTCTTCTTGATCCCTGAGGAAAACAGAGATGCTAATTTGGTTCAAGGGGAAGCTAATCAAATCCTGAATATGATTAGGTTAGCTTATGTTCCCATACCATTCACTCTCTCCCTCACACATTCCCCACTAGTTATCAGAGTGATTTGAGATTTCAAATACCAACTTTGAATATCTTCCCCCAGGCAAAAAGTAAGTTGGATATATTCAGCAACTTATTTACATCATTAGATTACCTACACATCTTTTAACATGTTTCTCTTTGAAAGGTAGTCCCTGTGTTCTGTTTCTCAATTGTAACCAATAGAATATGGCTTAAGAGATGCTGCCTAACTTCTGCCATCTAGGTCAGAAAATGCTCTACTACCTTCCACCTGGTTACCTTGGGATACACACTGTATGAGAAACCAATCATCATGTAGGAAATCTAACTACATGGGATATGCATAAAAGAGAGATTGCATGTAGGCACTTCTGTTGACAGCACAAGCTGAGCTGCCAACCCACCACCAGCATAAACTGCCAGTCATGAGAGTTAGCAATTTTGAATGTCCCACTTAGTCAAATCTTAAGATAATTGTGGACATGACCAATATGTTATTGCAACTGTATGAGAAAACTTCAGTCATTAAAATGTACCCCAAACCTATGAATCCAATGCAGTTAATGAAGAAAATTCTATTTGCTATTAAATATTTTTAAATCCACCAGTATCAATATGTACAAGGTTTGCATTATTGCATTCTCAGAGCCAGAGTTACACAAAATTAAAATCTTTATTAAATATGATATTGACATTTCTGGGTTACTTGTTAATTCTAAGTAATTCACTCAGTGTAAGAGATTCAGGGCAGAAGAATCCAATTTTATTTCATATTTTTCAGGCTTCAGTGCAGAATAATCAATTTTATTTCATATTTTAAATTCATTTCACATATATTATAGAATTCCTGATAACTGCATTCATTCCTATAGGAAAATGTTTATTGAAAATTAATGAACTAGGTCAATTTTATATTTCTTTAGAGGCTGTTTTTAAAATTAACACTTGCAAAAACATGCTTGATTAAAAGATGAAAGCTGGGAGGAGGAACTATGGTGACAGAATAGGAGGGAGCGGATTTCACTTCCCCCTACACACAGGAGGAAAAACTTACTAATCTGCGGAGGAACAGAGCAGAAAGACAACAGTACCCCAGCGTATTTGAAAATAAGAGTCAAAAAAACTGTAGTGGACACTGAAAAACCAGAAACCAGACGGTAAGAAGGATATTTCAGGACAGTAAGGTCCTGGGGATGAGCATGGGGACCCGGGTGCACTGGTAGCCCCAGGCCCGGGGCCCAGAGCTGGCACTGGGTCTACTATAGACTCCTTTAAAGTGGAGAGTCTGCCACAGAGTCCTTGGGAGAGAGCTGGGTCAACTGCTCCCTCCCTCCCTGACAGACCAGGGTCTGAGCAACACCAGGAGAGTTCTGGTAACAGAGAGGGGAATAAGGATGAAGAGGCAAGGCACAGAGCTGTGATTACCAGCAGAGTTTGTGGTCGCCAGCTTGGGAGAGCTCAGAGACAGGCAGTGATGGGCACTGACCCCCATAGTCACTGGTCTGGCTGGAGAATTGGGCTGTATGGGGCAGGAGGCTTGAGTAAGAGGAATTTCTCAAAAAGTAAAACTGTTTGGGGATTCTGCTGTGACAGCCCGGCAGCTGACTCCCCACCCAGCCAGGCAGAGACCCTGAGGTTACACAGACAGCACTGCTTTTCCCCATAGCACTGGGAAGGGATCATGCCCAAACCTGTTGGACTGAGGCAGCCTAGCCCAGTGGGCACCCCTGCACCCCAGCCAACAGCGATAGTCACTGGAGAAAAGCACTCTAAAGAAAACCAGGATTACCCCATCTAAGATATTGGGGAAAGGAGCCAGGCTAGCTCTTGGGACAGTGCTTGCAAGACAGGCTGAGTAAACATCAGGAAGGGAGAAACGTCACACCAAACACCCCCCAGCCTCCTGCAGCAGCCAGCAAGACCAGAAGAAAATGGTTTGGCCAGTTTAAAATCAACAAGAGAGTAGGTGGAAGCCGTGAACACCAGGATACCCAAAGGAGACTGCACCACTGAATCTCACAGGCATTCTACCACGGCAGTTCACACCATAAATCCTGGGAGCCAGAACGAATCCATTGAAGAAGTGGAAGCTAACAAGAAGAGTCTCATGAACAATGAGAAGACAAAGAAACAATCTCCAAATGAAAGGAAAGGAGGAAGCCTCAGAAAGAATGCTAAATGGAATGGAGGCAAGCCAGCTATCAGATATTGAATTCAAAGAACTGGTTATCAGGAAGTTCCATGAACTCACTATATGCTACCAGAAACTACAGGGGAACTACAATGAACTCACTGCAAACTATATCAATATGAAAAAGAAAATAGAAAGCATGAACAAGGGCCAAAAGGAAATGAAGAATACAATTGCTGAACTGAAGAACACAGTGGAAGGAATCAAAAGCAGGATCGATGAAGCAGAAGATTGGATCAGTGAGTTGGAGGACAAGGTAGAAAAAAACACCCAGAAGGAGCAAGAAAAGGAAAAGAGGCTCAGAAAGAATGAAGAAGGATTAAGAAAAATACAAGACAATATAAAACATAATAATATCCAAATAATAGGGATACTAGAAGGAGAAGAAGAACAAAGGATAGAAAATCTATTTGAAAAAGTAATCATGGAAAACTTCCCTAACTTGACGAGAGAAAAAGTCACACAAATCCAGGAAACACAGAGAGTCCCAGTCAAGAGGAACCCAAAGAGGCCCACTTCAAGACACATTATAATTAAAATGGAAAAATTCCAAGACAAAGAGAGAATCTTAAAGGCAGCAAAGGAGAAGAAGGAAGTAACATACAAGGGAGCCCCAATAGGGTTAGCTGCTGACTTCTCAATGGAAACACTCTAAGCAAGAAGAGAAAGGCAAGAAATATTCCAAGTAATGAGAACCAGAGGCCTACAACCTAGGCTGCTTTACCCAGCAAGGCTCTCAATCAAGATAGAAGGCCAAATAAAGAGCTTCCAAGACAAAAGAAGTCTAAAAGAATATGCATCCACCAATCCAGCACTGCAAGAGATGCTAAAGGTACTGCTCTAAGGAAAGGAAGGAAAAAAGAGAGACAGGGAGGTACATAGGTACAAAAATGACAATAAATAAGTACCTATAAATAATAACCTTAAACGTAACTGGATTAAATTCTCCAATCAAAAGACCCATAATAGCTGAATAAATAAGAAAGCATGACCCACACATATGCTGCCTACAAGAGACCCACCTCAGGACAAAAGACATACACAGACTGAAAGTGAAATGCTGGAAACAAATTTTCCAAGCAAATGGACAGGAAAAAAAAAAAGCTGGGGTAGCAATACTCATATCAGACAAAATAGACTTCAAAAGAAGGGCCATAAAGTGAGACCCAGAAGGTCACTTCATAATACCAAGGGAAAACTCCATGAAGAAGACATAAACATTGTAAATATATGTGCACCCAACATAGGAGTACCCAAATACATAAAGAAAATCTTAGAGGACTTCAAGAAAGATATTGATAGCAACACAATCATAGTAGGGGATTTGAACATCCAACTGTCAAAAATGGACAGCTCTCCCAAACAAAATATCAACAAGGATATTGTGGCATTGAACAATGCCCTGGGTGGAATGGACTTAACTGATATATATAGAGCCCTTCATCCCAAAGAAGCTAAATACACTTTCTTTTCAAATGACATGGAACATTTTCAAAGATAGACCACATGATAGGACACAAAATAAGCCTCAACAAATTCAAGAAAATTGAAATCATACCAAGCATTTACTCTGAACACAACAGACTGAAACTAGAAACCGACCCCAAGGGGAAAAAAATCCAAAACACTCAAAATCGTGGAGATTGAATGGCATGGTATTAAACAATGAATGAGTCAAGAATGAAATTAGGGAAGAAATCAAAAAGTTTCTGGAAACAAATGAAAATGAACTCACAACAACTCAAAATTTATGGGACACAGCAAAGGCAGTCCTGAGAGGGAAATTCATAGCAATACAGGCCTACCTAAAAAAGATAGAAACATTTCAGACAAACAACCTAACCCTACGCCTACAAGAACTCGAGGAACAACAACAAAGACAGCCCAGAGCTAGTAGAAGGAAGGAAATAACCAAGATCAGAGCAGAATTAAATGACATAGAGACTAAAAGCACAATCCTCAGGATAAATGAATCCAGGAGCTGGTTTTCTGAAAAGATAAACAAAATCGATAAGTCTGGAAGCAGGCTCATCAAGAAAAAAAGAGAGGGGACCCAAATAAACACAAGCAGAAATGAAAGAGGAGAGATTACAACACACACCACAGAAATACCAAGGATTATAAGAAATTACTATGAGGAGCTATATGCCAAGGAACTTGAAAACCTAGGTGAAATGGACAAATTTCTAGAAAAAATATAATCTTCTAAAACTGAATGAAGAAGAAGCAGAAAGCATGAACAGACCAATAACAGCAGATGAAATTGAAGCAATAATCAAAATACTTCAAACACACAAAAGCCCTGGACCAGATGGTTCCACAGGAGAATTCTACAGAGCATTTAAGGAAAAGCTAACCCCTATCCTTCACAGACTATTCCAAAAAATCCAAACTGATGGAAGACTCCAAAACTCCTTTTAGGAAGCCAGCATCATCCTAATCCCAAAACCAAATAAACACACAACAAAGAAAGAAAACTTCAGGCCAATATCAATGATGAACATAGACGCTAAAATCCTCAACAAAATATTGGCAAACCACATCCAGCAATACATTAAAAAGATCATACACCATGACAAGTGGGATTCATCCCAGGGATGCAAGGATGGTTCAACATTCGCAAATCAGTAAATGGAATACATCACATAAACAAAAACAAAGACAAAAATCACATGATCGTATCAATAGATGCGGAAAGAGCATTTGACAAAGTACAGCACCCATTTACGATAAAAACAGTCAGCAAAGTGGAAATTAAGGGAGCATTCCTCAACATAATAAAGCCCATATATGAGAGACCTACAGACAACATCATACTCAATGGACAAAAACTGAAATCTTTTCCACTAAGATCAGGAACAAGACAAGGTTGTCCACTTTCACCACTTCTATTCAATATAGTTTTGGAAGTTTTAGCCACAGCAATCAGACAAGAAAAGGAAATAAAAGACATCTAAATTGGAAAGGAGGACACAAAACTGTCATTGTTTGCAGATGATATGATAGTGTACATGGAAAATCCTATAGACTTTACCCCAAAACTGCTCAACCTAATAATAAATGAATTTGGCAAAACAAGGGATACAATGTCAATATCCAGAAATGAAAGGCATTTTTGTATACCAATAATGAAACAGCAGAAGCAGAATTCAAGAAAAACATCCCATTCGATATAGCAAAAAGAACAATAAAATACCTAGGAATAAACCTAACCAAGGAGATAAAAGACCTGTATGCAGAAAACTACACAACACTGAAGAATAAAATCAAGGAAGATACAAACAAATGGAAACACATACCGTGTTCATGGATTGGAAGAATCAACATCATCAAAATGTCCATATCACCCAAAGCAATATACAGATGCAATGCAATACCTATCAAAGTACCAATGGCGTATTTCACAGACATAGAACAAGCTCTTCAAAAGTTTATATGGAACCATAAACGACCCCGAACAGCAGCTGCAATTTTAAGAAAGAAAAACAGAGTAAGAGGGATCACAATACCTGATACCAAACTGTATTACAAGGTCACTGTCATCAAAACAGCCTGGTACTGGCATAAAAATGGCACATAGACCAATGGAAGAGAACAGAGAGCCCAGAAATAAACCCAAGTCACTACAGTCAGTTAATATTCGACAAAGGGGGCAACACCATAAAATGGAGTAAAAATAGTCTCTTCAACAAATGGTGTTGGGAGAACTGGACAGCTACGTGCAAAAAAAAAAATGAAACTCGAGCACCAACTTACACCATACACAAAAATAAACTCAAGATGGATAAAAGACTTAAATATGAGGCGTGACACCATTAAAATCCTAGAGGACAACATAGGCAGGAAAATCTCAGATATCTCACACAGCAACATTTTTACTGACATGCCCCCCAGAGCAAGGGATATAAAGGAAAGAATAAACAAATGGGATCTCATGAAAATAAAAAGCTTCTGCACAGCTAAAGAAAACAGCATTAAAATAAAAAGAGACCCAACTATATGGGAAAACATATTTGCCAATGATACCTCAGAGAAGGGTTTAATCTCCAAAATATACAAAGAACTTACATGACTCCACTCCAAGAAGACAAGCAACCCAATTAAAAAATGGGCAACGGACTTGGACAGGCATTTCTCCAAGGAGGACATACAGGGTATTCAGAGACACATGAAAAGATGCTCAATATTGCTAGCCATCAGAGAAATGCAAATTAAAACCACAATGAGATACCACTTTACTCCAGTAAGAATGGCCATCATAAACAAAGCAACAAGCAACAAGTGTTGGCGAGATTGTGGAGAAAAGGGGACCCTAGTACACTGTTGGTGGAATTGCAGACTGGTACTAGCACTATGGAAAACAGTATGGAATTTTCTAAGAAAACTAAAAATGGAGCTGCCTTTTGACCCTTCTATTCCACTGCTAGGACTATATCCCAAGAACCCAGAAACACCGATCCAAAAGAACCTATGCACCCCAATGTTCATAGCAGCACAATTTACAATAGCCAAGTGCTGGAAGCAACCTAGGTGCCCATCAGTAAATGAATGGATCAATAAACTATGGTACACATATACAAAATGGAATTCTATGCAGCTGAAAGAAAGAAGGAGCTCCTACCCTAAGCAACAGCATGGATGGAACTGGAAAGCATTATGCTAAGTGAAATAAGCCAGGCAGTAAAAGACAAATACCATATGATCTCACCTTTAACAGGAACCTAAACAACAAGACAAACAAGCAAGCAAGCAAAATATAACCAAAGACATTGAAATAGAAAAGAGGCTAACAGTAACCAGAGGGGAGAGGGGAGGGAATTTCAGGGGGAAAAGGGAAGGGATTATAGGAACAAGTATAAAGGACCCATGGACAAAAACTAAGGGTGTAGAAATGGGAGGGAGGTGGGGAGCACTGGGGGGGTGGACTGGGATGGGAGTAAAAGACAGAAAACTGCACTTGAATAACAATAAAAAATAAATAAATTTAAAAAAACATAACAAACAAAATTGCAAACAAAAATATTTATGGTTTTTCCAAATATAAATAAATGAAATAGTGTTTAGGCAGTAAGGCTCGTACTGATGGCTAGCGTGAAGTGACAAAGTATACTTTACTTGGAAAAATCATTAATGTATAAAGAAGCCCAAAATATGGAATGCAGCAGTTTAATCATCACTGCCATCTTACTTCCAAATAAAACCTTGATTAAACCATTTATACCCTATATTACTCGTACTGTTACTACAGAGTTTGAGGAACTATATACAAGAAATGAATTTATTTTCACCATAGGGTTAACATATTGTACCTCTCTGCCAGTGTTACTTGAAAACCTTGCATGTCAATACAATTTGACAACAGATATAAACAATTCAATAAATATGCAATGAACTTTAAAACATAAATAAATAAAATAAAACCACAATGAGATACCACATCACATAGGTCAGAATGGCCATCACAAACAAAGCAACAGACAATGAGTGTTGGAGAGGTTGTGGAGAAAAGGGGACCCTAGTGCACTGTTGGTGGGATTGCAGACTGGTACAACCACTATGGAAAACAGTGTGGAATTTTCTAGGAAAACTAAAAATGGAACTACCTTTTGACCCAGCATTTCCACTATTAGGATTATATCCCAAGAACACTGAAACACAATTCCAAAGGAACCTGTGCACCCCAATGTTCATAGCAGCACAATTTACAATAGCCAAGTGTTGGAAGCAACCTAGGTGCCCATCAGTAAATGAATGGATCAAAAAACTATGGTACATTTACACAATGGAATTCTATGCAGCAGAAAGAAAGAAGGAGCTCCTACCCTAAGCAACAGCATGGATGGAACTGGAAAGCATTATGCTGAGTGAAATAAGCCAGGTGGTAAAAGACAAATACCATATAATCTCACTTTTACAGGAACCTAAACAACAAAACAAACAAGCAAGCAAAATATAACCAAGGACATTGAAGTAGAAAAGAGGCTGACAGTAACCAGAGGGGAGAGGGGAGGGAATTTCAGGGGAAAAAGGGAAGGGATTATAGGAACAAGTATAAAGGACCCATGGACAAAAACTAAGGGGGGTGGAAATGGGAGGGAGGAGGGGAGGGCTGGGGGGTGGTCTGGGATGGGAGTAAAAGACAGAAAACTGTACTTGAACATCAATTAGAACAAAATTTTTTTAAAAAGTGATTTAAGAAAAGAAAAGATAAAAGCTGCTTCTAATTTGAAACAAACACCTAATATTATATTAGGGATATTAATTTAAAATAAACTCAGCCATTAAGTACATATAAAATTAAAGTTTTCCTTCTTTGTTTCCTCTGTACAAATATTTTGATGTACTTTCCTCTTTGATTCTCTCTTTCTCTAAATATCAGGGCATAAGTAAGCAGATCTTATTATATAAGAAACTACATCTTATGCTACATATTTTCTCTTAGTAACCATAGCCAAATAAGCACAAAGGCATTAAAAACATCAAGACACACAGTGAAAATACAAAATGAAATCAACTGCTAATATGAATAAATTAATCTGTAATTATCTTAGTGTTCTCTAAAGGCCTAGGGAAAATAGAAAGGCAGCCTGGGAGTCAACATGGAATTGGGTTGTGAGTAAGTAAATAAATGTGGGGGAACAAAGAAAGCAAAGCTTGAGCTCCAAATGTATTACTCTGAGAAGCTGAGAAAGACTTAGATTCAATATTACCAGTTTCATTTCAGGGAATAGAATGGTAAGCAAAAATGCAAGATATTAACATTAATACTACTATTACTGCACTAGAGTCTACCAAAATTAGGATGATACCCCCAAATTGAAAGAAAGTCTTATTGGCATCTGAATTAAATTGTATATTTAGTAAGATGTGAGATACTCCTGTTCTTCCTTACCCTCTTTCTGACCCTAAATGTGGGCCTGTTTTCCGTCTCCAATTAAGTAACTGTAGGCAGAGTTTCAGATCAGATTTAAAGCCAAATTAGACTAATGAATTTTTGTTCAATTTAGACAGAAATAATACTGTGGCATTCTTGCAGAAGACTCATGCATTTCACTTTAGATATTTATTGAGAATTTTTCTTTGTGAGCATCATCCAGAATGTTAAGACTTGTCTTGATTGTAATCTCTTACAACTGATGATTGAATTACTTAATTGTATCTGTCAAAAGCAATCACAAGTGAGGCAATGGAGGATGGAATTGTTTTATTTTAATAGAAGTTATTTGGTTACTCTGTTTCATCAAATTACATGCAAGATGATATTACAGGATGATTAATTAACAAGGGCACAAATATAATTGTTAAATTACTCTGAACTCTATGGTCTATTTTCTACAACCAAGAAAGAATAAAAATTTACTTATTTAAAGGCCCATAAAAGCTATGAAATCAGTTTAATTTATTACATTTTAGGTGGAATATATCTGAAATATGTTTAGTTAATTTTCACCTACACTAGAAACTTATAATGGTGAGCATCTAAAATAGACTCCTAGTAGCAAAGGCTCTGGGCAAACCCCAAGTGCTATGTAGTCCAGAAGAACATACAGAACTGAATAAAAGAAAATCAATTTCCTAACCAAGAGGCACATTTCTCAGAGTAAACATGTAGGATAATACAGCGTGCCGCTTACCAAATCAGCAGAAATTCATTGTTGTACTCCTGATTACAAAAGAAATACTTTCAACCTGACCAAACTAGGAAAGTTGAAGAGAACATTTAATTAATTAGCAGAGAAGTTCATGTCCATAACTGTTTCTCTGAAGCTGACTAACGCAATAAGTAAAATCCTTTTGTTTACAATAAACAATTTACTTTAAAAGGACTCCATATATATAAATGTAATGGCTTTATTCAGTAAATAAGGATAAGGATTGCCACGACATAAAACAAACATATGGCTGTTCTTTTTAAAATGTTTTTAAAAGCTTCACAACATTGTCTGATAAGAAATACTGATTACTTATATATGCTGGTAATCCCCAGAAACCCAAGAAATATCCCAAGGTTCTCTTGTTACCTAAGTGTACTTCAAGGTAGATTTGCATTCAACAATTACTGAAGGCATCACCAACTTGTTTGTTACTGTAGAAACAAAAGTGCTTGGGGATTTTTATTCTTTCCAGGTATACTTACTAAGAATTTCTGACATGCTTAGCACTGCATTGATTGCTAGGGATACCATGATTGAACAAGTTACCACAATTAAAATTGCACATTTTTTGTATGATATATACTTAATATATTGAATGAATGATAAAATGAAATAATTAATGACCGAAAGCAGCCTGATCCATTATTGAATGGACTGGTCACACTGTTTGTTAGATTTGAAAATTCAGTACACAGAACAATTTTTGTTTTTTAGGGTTTTGTGGGTTTGGTTTTTTTGGGGTTTTATTTTATTTTATTTTTACTTTTGCATTATCTGGATGAGGTGATTTTTATATCTCTTTTTTTCTGCTTATCACATTTCTAGATACCCTAGAAATTTATAGTGACCATCTTATAATACAAAATTTGGAATGGATCAATTATTGATATATCTCTGAGCAGCAGTGCTGTGGTTACAGGCTTCAAAATATCCAGCTTTGACTTCTACATGATTAACTTCTTATGGATTAGAACTAACTTCAGAAAATAGTGACCATTCTGAGCATAAACGCATCAGTGAGACAGTTAATTTAAGCAAGGAGACCAATACAGATAATAGTGATCACTGCCCTGTGTTGCTTCCTGACATTTTTTATCATCAGCATAAAAGCTTGTGTCCTGCCAAGTGACCTATAATGTAATTGCTTTTCTTATTTCTTTACACAAACAAATCGAATCTTGTTACCACACAAAAAACCCCACATAATATTCCTCGTATCTATTCATATATTTTGCATGTTCTAAATATTATCCATTATTTTTTAGAAAAATATATGTTTTTGCCAAATGTGGTATGAATTGACCCAGTGTATTTTTTTAATTACCAATTAAACCCTGGACAATATGGCTCAGTTGGTTGGGTATCCACCTGGAAAACAAAAGGTCACCAGTCCAATTCCCAGTCAGGGCACATGCCTGGGTTGCAAACCAGGTCTCTGGTTCGGGTGTGTGTGTGAGGCAACCAATGGATGTTTTTTTGCATGGATTTTTCTCTTTTTCCTTACCTTCCCTTCTCTCTAAATAAATAAATAAAATCTTTTTAAATTAGCATAATTGCTACTATTATCTAAAACAATATTTATATCCTGTTCTCTAATAAAGGCAAAGACAAATAAGTTCTAATACTTATGAAATAGAAAAATGATTTTTATTTTTCTTAACATTAGAGATATCATAGTCTTCCATCATGGTCTCTTTTCAGCGGTAACCACAATGATTCAGACTTGATTACACCTTTTGAGGAAATATCCACAGAGCTATCATATAACTACCAGCAAATTTCATCCCACCATTGAAATTGCTTCATTTTTGTTGTTCTCCTAGAAGTGTACATTTTGAAATCTAATCACATGTTCATTTTGCTACAAAGATTTTCCAGGTACAGAAATATCTTATTCCCTTACAGTCTTCCCACATTTCTAAATGGCCATTTAATATGTACAGTTTAAAAATATTTTAATATAAAAATCAGTAATTACCCAGGTAGACAGTGAATCCCTAAAGCAGAAAGACATCAAATATATTTAAAAAGTTATAAACTATATAGATTATATATGTATGTCTTCTTTCTTTTGTGATTTTAAAATACTGATTCGGGTAGTCCTCGAGAATGATCTTTTTTATCTATTTTCTTAATTTCATTTATGAATTCACTAATCGGCATTTACCAAATTCTATTTTTTTTTTATTTTAGTGGTTATTCAAGTACAGTTTTCTGTCTTTTACTCCCATCCCACTCCACCCCCCCCAGTGCTCCCCACCTCCCTCCCATTTCCACCCCCCTTAGTTTTTGTCCATGTGTCCTTTATATTTGTTCCTGTGACCCCTTCCCCTTTTCCCTGGAAATTCCCTCCCCTCTCTCCTCTGGTTACTGTCATCCCATTTTCTATTTCAATGTCTTTGGTTATATTTTGCTTGCTTGTTTGTTTTCTTGCTTAGGTTCCTGTTAAAGATGAGATCATATGGTATTTGTCCTTTACCACCTGGCTTGTTTCACTTAGCATAATGCTTTCCAGTTCCATCCATGCTGTTGCATAGGATAGGAGCTCCTTCTTTCTTTCTGCTGCA
>PVKM010032854.1:0-16164 GCA_004027735.1 Carollia perspicillata
AGCACCAAGCACAGCAGTTAGCACAGGGCTTTCAATAAATATCTGTTAAGTAAATGGATGACTTTCATTAAGAAAAATTGACTTACCATAAAATGCTACACTTACTGTAACTCTTCTAGATTTTACTTTCACTTCCCTACAGAGAAAAAAAATCACCTGGGGTCCCAGTGAATAACCCAATTTGAACAGTCCACCTACACACGGAGGATTCCAAAATCTAGCCTCACCAAAACTCTCTCTTCCAGGACTTCTTTCTTTTGCCAATGAAACGCTCTTCCCAGCTGAAAGTTAGGGGTGAACCATGGAAGATCGGTCTGTGGTTCATCTTATCACTCCTCTTTCAACAAATTCCACTTGCTTCACAAGAGTCCATTGGGAAGGGCCTCCAAAGAAAACAGCCACTTGGATTATATGTGTGATTATCAAAGCCAGAAAACCTTGCCCTTTCCTCTTCTCCACCAAAAGTTTAGCAAGGGCACGCTTCCCCCACAATAGCCTGGTAACCACTGTCCCAGAGAATGGATTACACATGATTACACCTAACTGGGCTCACGAAGAGCGTGTCTACAGCCTGGTGGGAAAAGAGCACACCTTAACCCGGAAAGTGCGTGTCCCCTCAAATACTTCTCGGCTCTCCAGTGCTCAGCTCCCGTGGTACTTGGTGCTTCTCCATTCTTCAGGCTTCTGTCATCGGACAACGAAGAAGCTCTGAGCCTCGTTTCTTCTGAGGGCTGGATGGTTTCAGCCAAAAGTCAAGCCTAAATTCAAAATCTAAAGATTTTAACTGATAACGATGGCCTTGTGCTACACAATTATAACTTTCTTAAAAAAAAAAAGCCCTGCTAATTGTGCTATAAATATGTTATGCAGAATGGTTTTAAAGCCCTTTTAAACTCTGAAAACTTTATACATACAAGGAAAGCAAAGTGAAAGTAGGAGTCACTACGTTTATGCTTATTTCTGAGACTAATTTCAACCTCCGGAGTTTTCAACACTCACGCCATTGTCCAGACTAATAGGTGCTACAACGTGGGATTTCCTGTCACACGGGGCACCTGGGCTAAATTACTCCAGAGGGATATGTGCCGTTTCTAAGTCTGTGGTTTGCTTCACTGTGTTTCCAGCAAAGGTTATTAGACACTAATGCTGCCCAGATTTCCTAAATATCCTGTACCGCCAGTGGCAGAACCAGATGTGAACCCCATCAGGAGAGACATGCATGACAGTGTTTTCCTAAATGGCTGTGATGAATTCTAATTTGCAAAGGAGAAGTTTGCAGCTGTGTGGTTCCAGGATAATTTCCTCCAAATACCACTCCCATCAGGTCACTTTCTCCTCCAGGATAGCCACTGCCCCCTTTCATGTGAAATCTGAAGACCGGTGTTAAAGACTGCAGTCACTTGCCTGCCCTACTTTGAGACTGTCCAGAAGGATCCGTGCATCCCAGGAAAACTCCTTTTCTCTCTCTTCATATGTTTTGCTGGGATGGCTCTCTCTGTGTGGAATACAGAACTCCAATATCCTTCAAAACCTTGCTCAAACCTCATCGCTTTCCCTACCCAAGGAAAGGAGCCTTCCCTACCCAGCTCCCTCTCCATGCCGATCATCCACCTGTATTCAACACTCCCTGTAGTAATCTATAGTTGTCATCATGGCTACTGGTGGTGGCCACAGGAAAGCTTAGTATCAAATCCGTGTCCCCTTAAAGCAAGTGGGTGGAATGGATCTCGCCGGGGTGCCTTTTCTGGACTTCCTCCCTCCCACATCCACTGTATGTCCCACCCTGGATTTTGCTTTGCTTTCTCACCACTTCTAATTTGTTATCTTGCTCTAATTTATCTACTTTTACATGATATCTCAAATTCTTTCTGGATCAAACTGGGTGTCCATGCGAGTGTTTGGACTATATTAGCACGTGCTTCTCCCCGCACACCCCAGCGTGTCCTCTCTATCTTGGCTCCCACTACGTCATTTGCTTCATGAAGGAAAGAGTTACCTCAGAAGCAAGTTATTGTCTTCTGTTCTAGTTTTTGACAGTAGCATTTTTGTTCCTCCTCTGATTAACAGATTGTGTTTAAGACTCTTTCTATATATCATCTGTAACCCAGAATTATCATCCAATGTCATACCTGGAGAACCATGAAACCAGAAAGGTTAAATGGTGGGTCTACTGTCACCCAGCTAACAAGGCAGAGCCAAGATTCAAAATCAAACCTACTGGCCTCCAAATCCCTTGACTGTACCTCCTGAAAGCATCTAGTGCCATAACAGACACTCAGTGGTCTGTACTAATTGATTGTTGAAACAAGACCAGGAAATACTTGGTCCAGAATTGAATAAAACCCTGGAGGTAAAGCTGAGGAAAGTTGATCTTGCAGAATTGGTACAAATTGGCTTCATGAACAGACTGTGAAGAGGTTGTAAGTAGGGCTACTTGGAAAAAAACAGGTCATACCTACTCAGGTAATCAAAACACTCAGGGTGTGGGGCAAACGTAATACTTGAAGAGGTACCATGTGCTGCTGTCCAATTTTGGACACAGAGAAAAGGATGGAAGGGGCACACTGGTTTGGATTTAGGTCCAGGGCAGGTCAATTCAGCTGTGCCACCATCACAGCAGTTCTGGCCGAACTCCTTGTGTCTCAGTGAGGGGAGCCTTACTGGGTATCTCCTGGGAAGATCGGACCAAATGGGACAGACAGACTTTTTACTTCCCGAAGCAGACTACAGGATCTTTGTTTACTGAGAACCTTCATGTGTTACCTTCACTGACTCCCTCCCAGCTCCTCCTTGGTGTTTCATGTTTGGGCTTCAGTGGCTTCAAACCCAAAAAAGGACTTCTGGCAGCAAAACTGAGGAAACTATCAGTCATGTCATTAATGGCCATTCCCAGAACTCACATGGGATCTGGGAATAGCATGGGCACATGAGAGGCAAGATCTGAGAAGGGAGGGCAGAGATTTCTACCGAGACTATGGATGTATTTTTCCAGCTCACCAGCCTCGCGTGACTGACTTCTTTAGCTTAAGGTGTAAAATTCAGAAGAAAGGAGCCAACTCCTGTGAATGTGTTTTTGTTGCCTCCGAGGCGAGGAGTTGCCAGGGTCTGTGGTTTGGCTGTGGAAGCATTTTCTCCCCCATCATATCTGCATAATAGGCTGGCTGATCCCACACCAAATTAGTAAGTTTCTGGCAAGGCAGTGGTCTCCCTCTTACTTCACTGCTGGCTTCCCTAAACCTCAGGTTTCCCAAGTCCCTAATGCTTCGTGGTGAAAGTCCCCTCAGGTATCATTATTCTTTGTCCCTTGGTTTCTGCAGACCTTCCCTGTCACCAGAAGACTCAGCCAGGGTCCTTATTGGTAGGGAATTTGCAGCCAGACTCCTCCTGCCTCTGTTGCTGGAGGATTGCTCCGCAAAGACTGGCCAAGGCGTGGTGGGCCTGGCCTCACCAGAGACCAGGGCCCAAGGTCTCTCCGTATGCCCGGGTTTTCCCAGCTGCAGTTCCCAGTGGCCAAGAGCTCTGCTTGGACCTCAACCTCTTCTAAAGTTCACTCTGTCGACAGACCAGAATTTCAAGTCCCCCTATCCAGAAACATAATAGATGTCCCCCTTTACTCAAATCTTTCATATCCTTCAGTAACGTTTCTTATTTTCTCCACCAAATCTTATACATTTTTCAATAACTACATTTGTAGGTATATCCCCTTTGGGTTGACCAGGGCCAGCAATCTGAAAAGACACTGAGACACCCGCTGGCTGCTGAGAGTTCCAACGAGGACCTTAGCCAGGACAGACCCTTTGTTGTCTTTAAACAAACCTCTTCTCTCCCAAGAAGAAGCACGACCGTCCTGTAGATACCGTGAAGGCCAGCTGCTCGTTTGTGATTTCTGTCTTGTACAGGTCTTCCCTAAGTGTTTGCAGAGAGGGCCTGGACACCATAGCAAATGCCTGGACACGGCTCCCCAAACTACAGCAATGCCAAGAGCAGATGTGGCCACCTGGGCTCGTCACCGTCCTTGGCCAAGGCTGCCTGACTCACTACACAGAGAAGGGGCTGTGGACAGGTGACAGGAAGTGCTTTATCGTCAGCTGAGCTCGAAGGGTGCCTGTTCTGAGGAACACCAGCTTCAGCACAGGTATGGAAGGCCTGATTTATACGTGATGTTTGTATTTTTTGCTAAATCGAGGTTTTCATTTCCAGCACTCCTGGTTTTCCTTATCCCTGACCCCAATGATCCAGTAATACCTGCCCCATGAGACTGTGGTGAGGTGTGGACAACTTTGCCAGGAGCTGTGCAAATGCGAGGCATTACACTTAGCACTAGTTCATATTTATCGATCGCATAGTCATACCAGGCACTGTGCGAACCAAAGAAAACAAATCGAGTTTAGCAAGTTTTAGTAACTTTGCCAAGGTCACATAGCTTCTAAGTGGCAGAAATGGGATTCAAATTCAAAGTACAAAAGACCTGAGCCTCGCTCCCAAGAAGTTTCCAAACTATCATGAAAAATAAAACATATTTACAAATAAGGCATAGCCCCAGAAAAAAAATAAATAAAATCCACAAATTTACAAATAAAGTAATAGAAGGTATATCATGGATACTAATTTTTTACATGGTGATAAAATACACTGAATCTCCAGGCAATGCAAGTATTGATACCTCATAAATCAATGGACTTTTATATTCAAGTAGTACCCTGACTTTTTACTTATTTGATTTAGGTGCAGTTTAAGAACTACAAATTCTCCTTTTAAAGATTTTGTTTATTTATTTTTAGAGAGAAAAGAAAGGAGGGAGAAATAGAGGAAGAAAAATGTCAATATGAGATAGAAGCATCGATTTGTTGCTTCTCACATGCCCCCAACTGGGGTCGGACCTGGCCCACAACCCAGGCCTCTGCCCTGACCAGGAGTCGAGTGACATTTGGCTTGCAGGTCAACACCCAACCAGCTGAGCCACACCAGTCATGGCGAGAACTACAAATTTCTATTCTTTTAAATGTTTTCTCCCTCAGCACAGATCCATGAGAAATAAGTCTGCGTAGTAGAAATACTTAATATACAACACACTGAATTATATCCTGAGCATATATTTATAAGGCAAGATTTATGAAAGACCAATCTTCAGTTAATAGACCACATGCCTCAAAATGATGGCTGCTTACACCTGAATTTCTCAAATAGGGGAGCTACAAATTGATCCCAGATTCTCCAGAAAAAGCTTGCATTTTGTGTTTCTGGTATGATGATAATCTAAAAGAAACTAAACACGCATATTCTGGATTAGCCAAATGACCACCTTCTAATGATTTCTGTTCACACTTGCTTAGCTCTAGGTTCCATAGTTCAATAGATTCATTCATTGCTCACCGCCAACATTTTTATCACAGGTTTTTCCCATCATCTTGAAATTAGATATACTTTTTATTATCTAGTAGATATCTCAAGAAAGGCTCACTAGAACTATATTCCCTGAGTTCTTACACATTCAAAACAGTTAGTTGCCTTTGTAAGAGAATGAAAGGTTGTCTGGATAAGAAAAAAATCTGTAGATCACATCTTTTTCAAGGAGGATTTTGGAGTTATCATTCCACTGTTTTCTAGCAATAAATGTTACTGCAGAGAAACCTAAGGTCGTCTGATTTATTTGTTACAGGTGACTTGATCTTATTGCTCAAATGAGAAAACACAACAGAAGCTCTGCATAATAAAATATTTACATGAGCAATTTGAAAAAATCAGGTAACATGACAGACATTTCTTACATCAATTTTTTAAAGTGTTTTAGATTAGATCATGAAACAACACCCAACTCTATAGTGTATAGGAGAACATAACTAAAATTTTAAAACCTTCATGAAGGTTAAATATAAAAGAATGGTAAAATGTCCAATAGGAAGAAATCCTGAGTTCTGATTATTAACTTCAGACAGTACTCAAAGGTGTCTTTGTGTGTTTGAAGTGCAGAATGTCTACACGAGGACCATTTTAGTCTGTTTTCTCTGGAACCCAGATTACCTTTTTATCAAGTTCACTCAAGTCACTTATTTAAGGGAAGTTTTATTAGATTATGTCAGTTAGTTTCTTGGTCCTTCAAAATAATTCATAAGTTGGATCTCCTTTCCCTGTCTTCCAAGTTCATCATTTTCTCTCAACTATTTTAAAATTCTCAAACTTAGATAAAAAGTACTGCCTTATTTTTGTTTTAACGTTGTTTATTTTTACTTTTTAAAAGCTTGATCATTTTTAAATAAACGTGTCTTTTTATGTACTTCATAAGCTTAAGATGATATTATAGATAATGAGACTTATTTAAAACCCGCACATCAGCCCTGGCTGGTATAGCTCAGTGGATTGAGTGCGGGCCTGTGAAGCAAAGGGTTGCCAGTTCGACTCCCAGTCAGGGCACATGCCTGGGTTGCAGGCCAGGTCCCCAGTAAGGGACACATGAGAGGCAACCATACATTGATGTTTCTCTCCCACTGTTTCTCCTTCCCTTCCCCTCTCTCTAAAAATAAATAAATAAAATATTTTAAAAAATAAAAATAAAACCTGCACTTCAATTCACAGAAGGACAAAACTCATTTCACAGGAGGTAAAAGGCAAGAGTCTCGCCTAGGTTATGTAGATTGGTAGTGTCTCCTAACCTTTGAAGCCCTTTATTTGCTTGTCATTTTGCTTAGATTTTTTTCATTTAAATCCTTTGTCTCATATTCAGCAGCACCTGTTTTCCTTCATGTTCCTTCCAATATAGCCCTAATTTCAATCGTAGGTTTGTTTGTTTTTTAAATTCCGGGCTCTGCGCTTCCTGCAGATGATGGATGTTTGGCAGCTCCCTCTGCTTCTTCTCATATAATTAGTCTATATAGATATTTTATCTTTCCTTGAATCTTATTTGGTAATTTTTATTATTTCTGTTTATATTTCAGCAACTTTTGTTATTGCAGCCTATCTCTGATCTTTTGTATCTCTGCTTTGGGCTCCTGATTTGATTATTTCTAAATTAGTTCCAAAATATTTGTCCTAATTTTTTTAAATAGGCTTTATTTTTTAGAGAAGTTTTGGATCTACAGCAAAACTGGGTGGAAAGTACAGTTCCCATACACCCCTGCTTCACCCCCCATACACAGCCCCCCACCATCAACGTCTCAGACCAGAGTGGCACATTTGTTACAACGAATGACCCTACAAGGACACACGGTATCACTCAAAGTTCATAGTTTACATTAGTGTTCACTTTCTACAGGTTTCAATGAATGAGAACATGTTTCTACCATCATATAGTATCATACAGAATAGTTTCATTGCCCTAAAAGTTTCCTGCGCCCCAACTATTTATCCCTCCCTCACTGTTAGTCCCTGGAAATCCCTGATTTTTTTACTGTCTCCATAGACTTGCCTTTTCCAGGATGTCATGCCCTTGGAATCATACAACATGCAGCCTTTTCAAATTGGCTTCTTTTAATCAGTAATAACATAAATTTAGAGTTCTTCCACGTCTCTTCCTGGCTTGGTAGTCCATTTCTCTTTAGCACTGAATGATTTTCCGTTGTTGAGATGTGCCACCACCTCTTTGTCCATTCCCCTACGGGAGGACGTCTTGGCTGCTTCCAAGTTTTCGGCAATTATGAATAAAACGGCTAGGAGCATCCAGCTACTGGTGTTTGTATGGACATAAGTTTTCAACTCATTTGTTAATATATCCACAAGTGCACTTGCTGTATTGTCAGTAAGAATATGTTTAGTTTTGCAAGAAACTGTCAAACTGTACCCACTTTGCATTTTCATCAACAATGAATGAGAACTCCTGTTGCTCCACGTCCTCACCAGCATTTTGTGCTGTCAGTGTTTCGAATTTTGGCTTTTCTAGTAAGTGTGTAGTGCTCTCTTCCAGTTTTAATGTCATAATTTTGTCAACTGGACTGCAGCATTTTTTTTTTTTTGGAGCTTGTGCTTCGTTTGCTATTTGTTTTCCCTGTTCCTTTCCTTCTTTCTTCGTGTAATACCTTTTACATATTACAAGATCTCATCATGGCTCCTTTCCGATGACTTTTTATAGAAACAGGGGATGTTTTCCTCTATCAGCTTTTGCTTTCTTACTCCTGTTACTTCCCTGTACTAGTCAACAATTTATGCTGAAAATGGTGACATAGAAAGAAAGAGAAAGATAGGGCAACCCTTAGTTCCTTTTCTTTTCGGTCCTTCCTTACTTACCAGGAAACCAAAGGTAGTCAGTACAGGTAGAATGTGTGCATATCACAAGTAAAGTGAAAACAGCTGAGTTAGTCGTGTGCAGTGTTTCCACTGTTCTGGTAAAAACAATATGCCTGTTCATACTACAAACATAAATTGTGTGCCTTCAGTGATTATGCCTATAACTCGAGTGCTCTCATATTTAAGCATTTAAAACTGGCATTGCACGATACGCAGATAAATGGTAAAAGTCATGTCTATTGATACTACATCTTCACTTTTCTTTTCTTAGAGTGTTAAACAGTAAATTTAAAAACATCATGACAAGTTGAGAAGGAGACCACAGGAGAAAGGGAAAAACCTTATATTTCAGGACTTTCAATAGCACTTTCCCCCTGATTTTTGAATAAGAGCCTTGCAGTTTTGTTTTGCACAGGGCCTGACAACTCGGGCAGCTAGCCCTACACAGGGGGTTAACACTGAAAAAAAACCATGAAGATTACCCCTCTCAATCCCTTCATCAGATAAGGAAGAGGAGACCCAGAGTGGTGAAATGGCATCTTATTGGAGAAATTAAGAAGGAAGAACAGGATAGAATGAACCTTCTCCATCTTCGAATCTGCAGCAGTTGAACTGGGGTTTCACTGAAACATGTGGAATCCACAGAGACGCACACTTGCTCAACCTGTCCTGTCCAGGGTCTCCAGCATTCACGCACTCCTGAGATAACCCCCGGGTCCCCAGCCAGCCTTGTCTCCCAGCTCAGGGGTGGTGGAGCCAAGATCCCAGCATTCTCTGCTGTGTGTTTTGGCCCCATCTCTACCATCCTGGATGCCCCGCTAGGCATCACTCCCACACATTCAACAGCCGAACAAGATCCTACACCACCCCTGGGTGCCTGGGGACTTTCAACGGACGTGTGCTCTATTCTGGAGAACCTTTGGTTTCAAGTTAAGTCCACAAAGCGTTTACATGTTTGGGAAATGATTTTTAGAGGTGGGGTTTGGGGGAGAACAGAGAGTCCTAATGGACTGTACTGAATTTGCCTCCTTGGGACAAATTTCTTCCTTTCTACAAAGATAATATAGAAGAGGAAAAGAAGAAAATGCTAGAACCAAACTGGGAAAAATCTGATGTTTTCTCCTACTGCTCTGCTAAAATCCTTGCTATGAGGCTTAGAAATGTTTATTTGAAAAGATTTAACATTTTTTCCCAAAGCAACTGGTTGAATAACACATATGACAAGTCTTTCATTAGATGTCACGTCACCTAACATTCTAGCCAATACCCCTCCTACACACACACACACACACACACACACACACACACACACAAACACACACACTTTTTCTTCAATTCTTCAAAGAATAAGAAGAAAATGGACACCTTGTTTCAAATTGCATGAAGGTAAAATTATTTTACCCTCCCCTATAGCCCTAGAAGCCAAAGCATTCCCAAAACATGGCAAAGCAATGTTAGAAAGTTCAAAATCAAAGTTCATGATTTTGAACTCACCCTACCTTCCCTGCAACTACACTAAACCCTAGACCAGTGATATTCAACCTTGTTCATCTCTTGTCACACATGAACTAGTTACTAAAATTCTGTGGCACACCAAAAAACATATTTTTGCCAATCTGACAAAAATTGATATAATTTTGATTTATTCACACTGGGTGGAAATTATTGTGTTGGCTGTAGTCATTTTGTACTTGACCATCTAAGGGAAATAATGTCTGTGCCGCTGACTAAACAGGCACGTGTTGAGGGTTTTAAAAGTCCTCGCAGCTCACCGGTGGAAAACCACTGTCCAGAAAGGACATTTTATCCAAAGGATAGGTTTCCTGGGACTTCCTCACATTGCCTGGAAAGCGTTTCTTTCCTAATGAAACCTTTTGGGCACGGGCCGCAGTGGGTTGTGGAGTGGCGAAGGGCATCGGGACTGTGGCTGCACCCCAGGGCCACCACGCCCTCCCCAGTTTTCAGGCTGCGCAGGCTTTCTGGGGAAAGCCCTTTCCAGCCACCTCCGGCCACAAGCTTTACAAAAAAACAAAACACAAACACCAGAAAAGCACAGCCTCTGGCTTCCATGCTGTGGGGGTTGCTTCATGCGCTCTACCCTCTACCCCGTGGCCCTGCACAGAGCCCACCCCTCACACGCAGCCCTCCCAAAGGACACTTCGAGCTGCTTGGGTTATCTCTTCCACCAGTGCCTGGCTGCTGGACTTTTAGTTTCTCATTTGCTTCCCGAGATTTCTGCAAGGACTCAGAATTCTGTCCTCCTGCCCAGATCTCCTGCTCTTGCTCAAACCAGTTCAAATGCGTCTGGCCCTCCAGGACCTCTTCATCCCTCTGAGGCCGTCCTAGAACATCGAAGCAAGTTCTGGATTCCAGTCCATTATCTTGCTCCTGCGTTTGCTTCTGCCACTGAACTGGAACTCAGGGGCGATGACTGTTTCTATGCTGCCCCCTTGCACCCAAAGCCCTCGTGCAGGACTGGTATATGGGCACACTGTAGGTGTCCAGTAACAGTTGGCTGTACATGTTCCAAGCTCCCCCTGCAAGCATAGCATTCCTTGTTAACATACCTGCACAAAAACTCAGTAAACACGTGTGGTGCTCACTTTGATTTTGGTTGCAGAAGTGCCTTCCAGTGCATTTTCAGAACCCCTCTTCCATCTCTGCCAAGGCCACAGGGAGGCTGTCACACTCAGGGGCTCTGAGACCTCATGTGGGCTGCTTTGCCCAGCTGTAGGGCACTAGGGGCTGTTGTTGAGCTCTGAACAAATCCTGGGATTTTTTATCATTGAAAACCAGCCTCCGGGAGCCTTCAGAGCCGTGAAGGAGCTTATTATTCCCCACCCCCACATGCTTCCTCCTTGTCCTCTTGCCTCGCCCTCTGGCCTGACATCCTGCCACACTCACGGCAGGCTCCCCAGCTCTCTCAGGCCCCAGAGCACCTGTGCTTGGCAAGAGGCCTGCTTCCCAGGGGGTTGTTCCAGGAGTCAAGAATCGCAGACCGCCCTGCGTGCCACACATATCCTTCTGACTGAGATGGAGCATCAAAGAGAACAGCCAGCTGAGCTGGAATCTTGATGCAACGGACAGACTTATTCCAGACTTACCTCAGTGGGGGTCTGCAGAAGTCAGGAGAAGGAAGGGAGGCCACTGCTAGTGCCTTGGCGGGAGCTCAGTCCTTTTTCCCACCCCCACCTCCCAGCCAGCTCCTCCACACTCTCTCCCTGAGCCTGACCCTCCCTCCAACACAGCATGCTCTCAGGCCTCTACAGGGCACGGGCTGAGGCCAGGAGACTAAGAAAGTAATAACTAGGAACATTAGAGCTGGAGAGGCTGAAAAAGATCTTCTGAGCCAGTGAATGTAAAACGATTTTAGATGTAGAGCCCTTTCTTCAAAAGAACCTTACCAGAAAACACAATGAGCAAAACCGGTGAAAAGCCAGAAAGAATAGTGCACTCTCCCGCTTTGCTTCTTCTCCCGGGCAAAGGCGTTTTCCCTCCACTATCCTCCTTAGCGCCCTTCCACTCCAGAGGCTCCTGACATCTCAGAGCCCAGCTACAGCGTGCCATCTGGAAATGGTGTTCCTGGGAAGTTGTAGAACATAGGCATGTTGATGAGTGCGTTAGTCAGACTGTTCTTTCTTGCAATTGGTAGAAACCCAATACAGGCAAGCATAATTAAAATGGGGCTTTATTGGAAGGATATTGGAGCACTCACATACGTATCTGGGCTCTCAGTACCTAGAATTGGGCTTCAATGCCGTGAAGATCTCAATCTGTCTGTCCTCCCTCCTTACCTCTGTTTGGCTTTCTTCTCTCAGACAGGGAAGGGTTTTCCCGTTGTGCCTGAAAAACACAGCCTCTGGAACCCTACATTCCCATCCATCCTTCCTCCCTCCCTGCGTCACAATGTCTTCACTACCAGCTCTTCTTAGAACAATTCTTGGAAAGGCCTCTGATTGGCCCACATTCTGTCAGCTTCCTATTCCTAAACCAATCATAGTAGCCCAAGAGATGAACCCATGCCCGAAACACTGACCTAACCCTAAAAAATGATCCCCACGAGTTTAAGTTCAAGCATTAGAGACTGGGCAAGGAGGAATTTGAAGAGCCCCCCAGACCACCCACAGAGGGAGCCATCTACACTGCCCCGCTACGCAACCAGAGCTAAACCCAAGCATTAGCTGGAAGCATGTGTCCCTTTTAAACTTAATTCAACTTGAAAAGCCTCTTCATCTTATCTTGTGCGAGTGAACAAGGGGGCGTGTGTTAGTTCACTGGTGCAATAAATAACCTCTCATTATGAGAAATGTGATGCCTCCGTCCACTAAGCCATTTGGTAACAATAACCTGACATTACAGAAGCTTTTCTTGTGAGACCAGAGATATCTGAGCCACTTCCCTTTTCAAACAACTCTGGCTAATGGCTTTCCCTGCTATTAGTGGAATGAGTCCAAGCTGTCTTTGATTTGTGGTCATTTGATTGGGCCCTGACAGGGGAGGCTCAGCTCTGCAAGGAGAAATAATCGCCTGGGAACATTGCAGAGAGATACAATTCCTGTGGAGTTGGAGGGACCACAAATTTGGAGAAACTTAAGTCCTCTGGAGAGATGAAAATATTTGTAAAGGCTTCTCAGTCCCATGCTGGCCCCTTCCTCACTCTGACAGCTCACTTGGGCCCCTCTGCGTCTTCAATTTTCCTGACTTTGGGAATGTTTTCTTAGAAAGAAGGGGGGCTCTTCTCAGATCCTATTACACGGAGCCAGAAGCCATTTAGAAAATGATGCAGCCACTGCACAGCCTGGCTAACAGGTCAAACCACCATATCCTTAGGCAAAATGTCAGTCCTTGGAGCGCTCCTGAAAACTGCCCGTGAATTTCAAACTCCGACTCCAGCCGCTGTAGAGCCATTCCCGCGGGAGGGCAACAGTGTGGGAGGCCACTAAATAGACTTTCTCTTACTGGTAGGAAGAGAGACATCATTTTGCGTTGTAAAGTTACATGACCACCTGCATGCTTCTGGACTAATCCACAGGCCATTTGGAGAGTGTCTGGTACCATCCGGTCTAAAAGAGAACGATGACGGAGCTCAACACTGTGCTATGCACGCTGCACGCAGGCTGGGAGAAAGAGCACCGATGGGACACCGTTCCTCTTGACATCGGAAACCTGGTTTCATTCTCAGAGCCCTAACAATGAAAGGTCATCTGCGGCTCAGAAGGGACTTTTCTCTTTAATAAATGTGATTAGGGAATAATTTCAGATTTATAGAAAAGTTGAACATAGAGTACGTAATTCACCTATACCCTTCGCCCACCGAGGTTAATGTCTTTCATTGCCGTGCCATGTTTGAAACATCAGGAAATTAACCCTGGTTCGGTGCCATGAACTAAACTCCACATCTCACCAGTTTTTTCCACTGATGTTTTGCTATCCTACGTGGCAGTTGGTCATCATGTCTCTCTAGGCCCCTCTGACCTAGAGAGACAGTTTTCCAGTCTTGTCTCGCTCATCATGACCTTGACAGTTTTGAAGGGTACTGGCCAGGCATCTCATCAAATGTCCCTTGCTTTGGGTTGTCTGATGTCATCTCAGAATAGACACAGTTGTGGGGCTTGAGGAAGAAAATCCAGAGATGAAGTACCTGGGAGGAATTTTTAAAAGAACAGGTAGCTGCCTTCAAACCAAATCATATTTTGTTTGTTCTATCTGTACTTTTAAGAAATTTTGTGCCTATTTTGTACTGAATTATTTTTCATTCAGATTTCCATATTCCATGTCAACCAGAAGCAGGTTCTAAGAAGCGATGGTCCTCCATGGGGTGTGCCGTCTTAGGGTCCCACCAGTCCCGTGGCCTCCCCAGCTCTGAGGCCCAGCACTAGCTGCTGTTAATTATCATGCCCACGGTGCTGGTTTTCTAATAGAAAAGAGGTGTCTTCTATTACCACAGAAATGGCCACAGGTGACCCCATGCTTCCAGACAGATGAAAGCAAGAGCAAGAAATGGGGTGTGTTGAATCTCAAGGAGACTGCATTTATTTTAACAACAGGAAAGGCCATGAATGTACAGCCTGAAAGCTGCATGTGATTCTTGGTGACTACTGTTCAGGTGACACAGTCCTCACTGCTTATTCGGCAGCAGAAAGGAAGCTTGTGGGTCAAAAGGGAAGCCAATTATAAGGGAAGGAGATGGGGAATGGAAAGGATGGTGAAAGCTTCACCTGCCCTGGCTTCCTCCCAAGACGCTTCCCCAGGCCAGATTTATCTCACTACTCAGGGATGACCCTGGTACCTATCTGGACACAGCCATCCAGCTGGGTCTGCACAGATGGGCCCACTCTGGGCAGGAACTTCTAGTACAGACAATTCCATCTCGGAAAAGGATCTTCCGAGAGAGAAAGGGTCTTCCCCATCTTCGGCATCGTCCCTAAGATACAGGCCTGCTGAAGGTTCGGCAAGGGTCTGATTTCTTCTCTACGCCCTCATCCCTGCCCTCTATGAGTCAAATATCTCCTGTCACATGAGCTAGAATTCTGAGTCCCAACTCCCCTGCCCCAGGCCAAGTGATGACAGGTTCCCAACTCCTCCTCATCCTCCTCCCCTTTCCCATCCCAGCCCATCACCTCAACCTTGTAGACTTTAGGCTCTATAGAACGTGACCACACCTGGTGTTTCGGTGGTGACGAAGCCAAGTCTGCAAGTCTCCAAGCACCCCACTAATGGGATGAGTCCTACCCAAAGCATCACTAAAGCAAACCTGGCAGGAGAGGGTCCTCAGATGAAAGGAGTGAGAACTGGATCAGGAGTCAGAAGATCTGTACCTAGTCTTGATTCCAGTGCTGTTTGATGTCAGGCAACGCACCTAGCCTCTCTGAGGCTGAATTATCTCAACAACCAAATTGCGTAACACTTCAACCTGCAGAATCTGATTTCTGATTTCTGGGATGTGTAAAGATAGCCAAGCCACTGAACAAGCTTCCTGAGTTGTTCACTTTACTCTCAAGCCCAAGCTCTACCCTTCGCTGTATATCCACAGCAGCCCGCCTTCCCACCCTGTCCGTCAGTGCACTTACATCGCATTCCCTGGCTATGTGTTAACCCTGCACCCCTACTCCTAATAGAATTGCCTCGCATGCAACATAGTCGTATTGGAGCATGGGGCCTGTACAGTGTACCTATTCCTGTACTTGGTATAGGGTATGTCAATACATGTTTGTTGAATGAACAAATTAATCAAGCAAGCCAAAAACAACACAGTGTTTATAAAAGCACTTTGTGAACTATCAGGCTTTATCTAAATGTGAGGGGCTAGGGTTGGTACCTGGCTAGGTCCTGGGTGGCTGGCCTAACATAACCAGCTGTCCTCGCAGAGAACCTGTCTCGGCCAATGACTGTTACTTGGCCCTGCCTTCTGGTCAAAACTGATTGGACCAGAGGTTGACGTCTAACTTAAATTTGTCAACCTATTGGCTGACAAGCCACCAATGAGATTCTTCCTTTTTCCACTAAATTGAACAATCACAGAGATTTTAAAAATCATAGAATGAAGATAGGTGATTGAACTGAAACACTATATAGGACCAGGACAGGGGCATCCACACTGGTCCATTACAAACACCAGAAGCCACCAAAGAGAGAGAGAGGAGATGAAGAAATAGAGACAAGAGAGATCGTCTGGGCCTTGAGTCGGAGAGAACAATCTCAGTTCCCAATGTTGCCAGCCTGGCTGCACTTTGTGTCTTGTGCTTGAATGTCTCAGCCATTTCCCCTTGACATCCTATAATAAATCCCTCTTTGCTGAAGCTGGGTAGGGGGTGCGGGTTGGAGTATCTGTTCCTGATACCCAAATGGTCTTTCATTGAGACACTGGGCAAACAAGACACAGTCTCTTACTAACAAGTACAAACTTGCCCATGGAGAGAAGGAAGAGGATCTCGTAAGGGAGGGGCA
>PVKM010032855.1:0-16228 GCA_004027735.1 Carollia perspicillata
TGGGTGCCTGGCGTGAGGCTGGATCCCTCACTCCCGAGATCTCACTCCTGAGTTATCACTCCCGATTTTTATCTACCACCAGTGGGTATGGGACCGCTTCTCCTCCACCTGCACATCTCTGTGCCTCTCTGTGCATCTCCTGCTTGTCTGGGGGAATGTGGATGCTTTAATTCTTTGGGTTGTGGAACTTCCATGCAGCTCAATTTTCTGACCATTCTGGTGAGAGCTGTTTGTAGTCTAGTTGTAATTTTTGCCATGGTTATTCGAGGAGATGAACTGTGTTTACCTATGCCTCCATCTTGACCAGAAGTCAACTCCATTGCAAAATGCTGAAGAAAGGTGACTTCCAAACTTTTATCCAATCAGACAAATAATGAAGTAGGAGAGTAACCTCAGACTAAATTACAGACATGCATCTGCAGCAGACCCACTGGTCACACCCCACTGCCCACCTTCCTCACAGACAGGCTCGCAGGGAAATGTCCCAAACCATCACAACACCCAGGAACATTTGCCACCTAACTCGTTGGGGTGGGGGTCGAAGGGTGAGGAGGTCTCTTTCCCTCCAAATGAAAGGACAGGCTAGTGAAGAAGCTTTGGTTCCTTCTCCCTGGAAAGCAGAAGCAAGCTTAGAAGCAGAGCCAAGGACAGCAGAGTCAAAGTGGGTCAAGGCTTTGATGGCAGCAGACCCCACAACCGGCCTGAACTTCTTGCCTTCTTGATTCCTGCCAAGAGCAAACAAAACCCAAACCTGCACCCTCTGGTCATGCCCTACGGGCCACATTTTGTGTTACATGCAGCCAAGTGCAGCCCTGAGACAGGTGTGTCAATAATTACCTCTTCGGCATCCTTCCTACTGCAGCCCCACCCAAACTCAAGAGGTGAACCAAGGTAGGAAAGGGCAGGGGGTGCTCCCAGGACGCAGGATGAGGGAGGACTGCTCCCCGAGCGGTCGCACTGGGACAGCCCGGAGGAGACATTGGTCTCCATGCTGGCCCATGCTGGCCCAGGTCAGCCAGGAGGACTGGTGCTCCAGAAAGGGGGCTCAGAGACAAATGGAGCACAGAGGTCACCTGGCAGAGAGACCGTCCTCCGGGAAGCGTTTGGGCCTGACTCAGCCATTGGAACAAACTGTGAAAATAAGCAAATAAGATAATTACTGCCTCGTGGTGAAGGCGGACAAAAATGTTGTACGAGAAGGGCCAGTAGTCACTGCACCTGTGAGCCTCCTCTGTAAGCAGTACATACATGATGAAGAGCAGTGGATGTCGGGCGATTGCTCTCAAAATCGTGATGGACCTGGTGCTGGAAGTTGGTGAGGAAGTCATTCCATCCAGAGTGGGGACAGGAGACCGAATCCTTATCCAGAAAGGGAAAGTCACCTGATTACACCTCGGCGGGAAACACCAAAACCAGAGGTTGGGAATGTAATCCACAAATGTTGTAGCAAATATCAGATTAATGGATAAATAGCAGAATAAATAACTAAACATTGAAAATGGCTTTTTCTGAGGATAGAACACATGTCTGGCATTTCTCAAAACCATGTAGATTTTTGAAATCTAGGTGAATGTATAATTCCAGTTTAAAAAAAATCCAAGGAATATATTGGGGAGTTGCTGAAGTTAGGGTCACGGGAATGCCTTCATTTCTCCCCTAAAATATGTAAGATTTTGGCATATTTGTAGCCTAGTGATGAACAATAAAAATGAAAGGAAAGAACATGGAAAGACATTATCAGACAGAAAAGAGCATCTGAGCTGAGATGGCGACAATTTCCGAAGTGCAGTAAATGTGCACAATTAACTCCAGTACAGAAACGACCACAAGGTACTTGGCCTGTTGGTAAAACACACTCGCACTGAGAGGCAAACCAAGCCCCGAACCCGTGAGTGCCACTCCCCACATACGGCGCCGCCGTCAGACCCCCGCCGGCCCCAGATTTCTGTCTGGAGCACCTCGTGCTGCTCCTGTGTGCCTCCCAGGAAGGAAATCCGGTGTGCGGCCTCCAGGGGCTCCCAGGGGCTCCGGGATGTGGGGACACGCTGATTTGCTGGCTGGCTCAGGCTGTGGCCCAGCTCACTGCCCTGCCTGCCTCCCAACTGCCAGCGGGGGTCCATCCAGGCTCCGCAAGCTGCCCACCTTTCACGCGGCCCCTCCTCGGGCTTCCGTGGGCTTCACGCTCACTGACGGTGATGGATGGCCCTGCTGCTTGCACGATTTAAGTCATTTTGTGTGGCTCTCCCTTTCATGAAATAAGGGTGCTGCACAAGTGTCTGCCAGCTAGATGTGGGTGTGATAAACTTCCCATTGCTGCGTGCAGGCCGTCTGCGAGGCCGTGGGCCCCTGAACGCTGTTTCGTCTCCCAGTGTCTGGATGTTCCACGCACGCACAACCACACGGGCAGATGGAAAGAACTCTGCAGACTGGTCTGAGGACCCAGTCCTCGCCTCTTCGTCGGCGCTCCACACTGCGCCGCTGTGCCTCTCGGCCTCTTCCTGTCCAACGTGGCTGCCACCTGCGAACCGCGATGGCGGTGCGGTGAACAGCAGCCCCGACTACACAGATGGCGAACTGGCAGCACGTGGAAGACAAATGGAAGTGAGCATCGGACCTGACAGGATCGGGGAGTCACCTGGGCGGCTGGCATGCACCCTCTCCTCCTCTAATTATGGGCCAGGGAGCTGCACAAAGCAGACCGGGAGGTGGACGTCCAGAGTTGCGCTTCCACTGGGAAGGGCTCACACTCGAACTCCACACTGCGGCCTTCAGGGCCAAGCGCTGGATGCCACTGCCCACCCCTCCTGTAGCCTCAGGTAGTACCCCGTTCAATCTGAACAGATGCCACACAGGTGCCTGGGTCTCTGAAGGCCCGGGAAAGAAGGGACAGAGCACAGAGCAGCACTGGGGGGAGTGGTGGTGGAGGGGGGCATCGGACCCGAGCACCTCCCTGCTTGCCCCTCCTTCCGGTCCTCCTGCCACTGCAGACTCATTCATGGGGACTTGGTGTTTCAGTCTCCCAGAGCCCCCTTCCGCCTGCCATGAATGTCCCTCTCAGATGACATCATCATGGAAGACGGACTCAGGGGAAGCAGCTGCGAGCCGAGACGCAGTACACGGCTCTGGAAGCAGGATAGGGCGTTGGGGCTCGCTGAGCGGGGGCATCAGAGTGGACACTTGCCCCCCGTGATTGTGTTCAGTGCTCGCCTTCATCTGTCAGCCCGAGAAACCCACCGAGACAGGCGTCGGCCACCTGGGTGACCCCTCTCTCCCTTCCCCACTCTGACCACTTCATTGCTTCTGGGATGGGAAACCGGCCACTTTGGGGCCCAGTGTGGCTCAGTGTGAGAGGGTAATGCTGTCAGTTAACGACGAAGCCCTCATCCCTGGGGGGCGGGGGGGACGCACCCTTTAGTAAATACATCATTATTTTAAAACCTCTTCGTTCCCAAAATTATTTAACCCTTTCTGAAGTGGTAAAAAGTCGGCATCATATCATAGTTCTAGAAAGGGTTTTGACCTTGACTAAATTTTTGCTCTTCCTTTGTCAGTTATACTGATATTAGTGAATCCAACACTACCACAGTCTGGAAAAGCCCAGGTTTGACTTTATTTTAAAACACAGGCCTATAAGCCCTACTTCACACGCTTCGAATCAGAGGCGGGTGGGTCAAAGGCAGACTTTTTTTTCAGGGCACATGTACCACTGCATGTGCACGACACCCCAGTAATCGAAACGAAACGTCTCAAGCATGTGGTGCTGCGCTCGGGGTTCCCATCTACCCAGAGCCCGTGCAGTTGTCTTGCTGCCCAGAGCAGGCAGGTGTGTCGGACTTCTGGGCTGCAAGGACAGACTGGACGCCTTAGTTTCTGTCACCGCAGTGTCTGCAGGAGGCACTTATGTGGGAAAGAAAACGAAACTGATACGGGAAGCAGCGATTTCACTTTCCAAACACTTCCAAAGGAGGAGCGGGGGCAAGTCAATGCGGTCATAAATAATTTTTTGAGTATCGGCCCTGCAAGTGCCATGATCCAGAAGACAGCACCTCAGGCAACCCTGAGAGAGGCGCACGAGTGCGTCGACGTGGAGACGGGAAGTGTAAATTCGTCTGAATGAATTCTGCTCCAGCCCAACTGATTTATGCGCGAACAGAACCCAGGGATCTTATTGACTGGCCACTGCTTCAGAAGAACAGGATGCATTTAAAATACGTATGATTATCCACCAGAATTAAAGCAACTATAACAAAGGAAAAATACCTTAGTAGTCAGTCTGCTAGTGGGGGCTTTCAAACAGAGCGTAATTGTGTGAATTATGGTCTAGTTACCTTGGCACATTCTGTAACCTACTGCTACTGGATGAACTTAGTAAAGGCAAAAAAATTAGACAACAAATGAAACAGGGCTTTTGGGCAAGGTCGTGGTTTTGCTGTTCCAATGCAGAGGAATTCCTGGAGGCAGCAAGGCAGCGAAACCAAGTTTATAGGAAGGAAGTTGGGATTTTCTACATTGAA
This sequence comes from Carollia perspicillata, assembly GCA_004027735.1. Taxonomy (NCBI): domain Eukaryota; kingdom Metazoa; phylum Chordata; class Mammalia; order Chiroptera; family Phyllostomidae; genus Carollia; species Carollia perspicillata. The sequence goes on from PVKM010032855.1 coordinate 4,515, forward strand.
GTATTTGTTACCTGTCACCTGACTCAACGACACCAGAGGACAGATTCCCACAAAAGAGAGGAATACACTTTTAAATAATTGAAGACAATGAGTTATGGCTGGGAGCTGGGCCCAGACTCGGACAGAGCTCCCCACGGTCACGGTCAAGGACGTCTCTGTCCACGAGGCACGGGCTCAGGTGTGAGACCGGTCACCCGGCGCCTCCCGAGTCCTGTCTGCACACACATGAGACCTGAAAGCAACCCCCAAGCTCCCCTGAGTTCAGAGGCTTGGATTCAACTTGGCTTTGGCCCGATACCATGACTTCCTCTCAGCTTTTAAACTATTTTTACCTCTGTTATGAAACGCAGTGCACCGAGGAGCAGTGTCTGAGGCGAGGGTCCGCTCGGAATGCTGAGAGATGTGCTAGACGGGCCATCTGGAAGCCCCAAAGGGCAAATGGGGAGGCAGCGCCGCGGGCCCGCCAAGTGCACAGTGGACCCGCGGGTTCCGGGGAGAGCAGGTGGCCCGGGAAGGTGGGACTGTCAACATCTCAGACTGTTGAATTTCTCATGAGCAAAGACATGTGCTAGTCACGCATGCAAAGGCAAGTCAGGCGACGCGACACACACCCAGGCAGGCACACACGGCGCGGTGTCCCCGACTGCACACAGTCCTCTCGCTGCCAGGACTGGCGGTTACGTGTCTGAGGGCTGCAGGGTCCAGATTGCTCTGCACATTATTTAAATATTTTTCTGCAATTTTAAGGTGCTGTCACTCAAATAAAGAAAAAAGCAAATGTGTATCGTTTGATAGATTTGACGGCTCAGAGCCACTTGCCATATTTGGAACCCTCCTGCACGCCCAGCGGACACCCTCGAAAGGATGCCCTGTCCTGTCCTGGAGGCCACAACTGGCGCAGTCCCCGGTTCCTGGGTAAACGGGGCTCCCAAATGCCGTGAGAGCCCAGGTGGGCTGCCCAGCCTCTCCAAGCCTTTCTCACCTTTGTGCAAACTTATATGAGGACTGCAGTCAAGGGAAGAAACAGTGGCAAGTATAGAAGTCAGACACAATTACGGAGAAAGATTCCAGGGTTATAATCAGTATTTTGCCTGCACCACAGACCCAGACAAAATATCAAATTTAAAGATAAAAATCAGGCTGTTATAAGGCCAAAGCAAGATATATATGTATGTATGTATCACTGAAATGATAGACCTGAAGGTAACATGATAGTTCTTTGGAAAACTTTCAAAGTTAGATTTCAGGGCCTCTGAAAGCGGGGCTGGGGTGGGGATCCGGAGGTCTCGGAAGGGTAAGCTACGCCAGGGATTCCTTGTGTAATTAAACCCCGGCTGGTCAGCGACCTTTATTAGCCGGTGAACTTGCCTGGAACCACACAGTGCCAGTGTTCTCCGCTGATCATCAAAGAGCCCGAAATCCAAGGTGAAGGGGACGTGGCAGGCCTGGCTTTTCCGGGACTGATGTCCACATTTCCTTCAAAGGGGCCTGTTTGTGGTCCTCTTTCTGGGCCTCAGCTTTCTGGACCCAGGGACAAGGCTGGCGGGTCCGATGAGACAGGGCAGGATGGAGGAGAGGATGCCCAACGTTCTTCGAATGCCCGACCAATGCCAAGTGCACTCCACCCGCACGGAGCCATTTACGCCTCGTTTTCAGCAACATGATGGCTCTCAGTTTTTCTACCAATACTTCTTCCCAGAAGAAAACTGAACTCACCACGTCATCCAGAAAGCTGCTAGGGCTGACGTGGAAAGTCTCCAGAGCAGAGTGGTGGTCGCCTTCCAGGGGCCCAGGAACTGCAACCCAGTGTCCCTGTGGTGACCTCTCAGAATAGGTCTCAAGGAAGTGAAAACAGCCATGGGTCCCCGGCACAGACGGTCTGCACCCAGGGGAGTCTCTACATCTTCCTGGGAGGGCCCTGTGACCAGGCAGCCACTGCCCCCGACCTCCTACCCTCAGTGGCCCCAATAATTCCTGCTGAGGGAGGAGGAGGGGGAGGAAGCCAGGTTGGTTCCCGCTGGTCAGAGGCTGAGGAGCCTGCGAACAGGGAGCAAAACCCAGGCAGATGCTCACTGGAGACCACAGAGCCCTTCGCAGGATGCACCCCCGTCTACCTGTCCTCCGGAGGCAGCCCCCTCTCCTCCCCGCACCCCCACCCCTCTCTGGGCTCCAGGCTGAGGCCACAGGGAGGGGCGAGCTGAGGTGGAAGGAGGCAGTGTCAGAGCTGTGTGCCCCCTGGAGCAGGCGGTGGCTAGGGACCTGTACTGGCCATTGTCTCCACTGCTCTGACCACCACCATGCTGCCTAGGGAGACGCCCCAGGGCCCTCTCGGCGTCCCGTACAACCTGCTCCATGAGGCCTTGGGGAGACAGAGCAGAGAGGCCGACGAAGGTGGGGATCATGGGTGCTCGTTCATGAGTACATCTCAATGTCAGGACACACAGTTTTGACTAAAAACACGACAGCTTCTGCAGAGGGTAGGTGACCCGTGAGTGTGGTGGCAGCCCAGGCAGGTGGACCCCACCAGCGGTGGAAGCCAGGGCTGCACTGAGGCAGTGGCAGTGAGAAGAGCAGCCTGTGGTGGGCGCAGCCGGGTGGAAGCTGGGGGCCTGCCAAAGTCGCGGGAGCCATGGGGAACCAGAGTCCACCTGGCCTGCACCATCCTGGGGAGGAGCCGCAGGACATCCAGGAGGCCCATCATTTCAGTGTGATGGGAGGGGAAAGCCAGGCAGGTCCACACCTGTCCTGGACAGTGCAGGCTTCGGAGCAGGTCTGCAGAGGCGGCCACGCTGTGAGCACCGAGCAGTGGTGAGCTAAAGGACTGTGAAACGGCCTTGAACTCTGAGATAGGATGACAGAGAGCAAAAGTCGGGTCACGCAGAGGGTGGGTGGAGCACAGAGCCAGAGTCTGGGCGGGGCAGTTTACGGGATTCAGTTTGCCTTGGACTCTGCTTGCCCACCTCAGGCTGCTCCAAGCCTGGGACTGTGGAGACACACGCACACCCATTCGGGCAGAACGGGGAAAGCCCAGACTGGAGAGGCCCGGTGGGCTCAGCAGCCGGACGGAGTGGCTCCCTGGGGGCAGGGCGGGGGGTGGTCAAGGAGAAACACTCACCTCCCTGGACACAGTTCTTCCAGGGAGCAGGGGCTGCGCTGCTGGCTGCTGCTGGCTGCTGCTGGCTGCTGCACGCAAATCTACGAACACAGACATTTGAGACGAGAAGCGGGATTGATTTCCTGCTTATCACAACTTCTGTTCAACATCCTGCTAGGAGTTTCAGCCAAGAGAAGTCAAGAAAAAGAAGTAGAAGATGTGATATATGTAGGACAGAAACAATATTATTTACTGTTGCTATGACTATGTTCATAGAAAATCCCAAAGACTCTCCTCACAATTTGTAACAATTAAAATGTTAGGCTAGTGAGTTGCTGAAATAAAATTCCATACAAAATTAATTAAATTTTAGCCAGCAAAATAAATAAACTGGAAAAGATATCTTCTAAAATAGCAACAAAAATATTAAACATGTTTATTAAAATAAGACTATTTTGAGATGTAGAAGAATTCTACACATAAGATTATAAAATTTATTGGTAGGCAGGCCCTGACCTGTGTAGCTCAGTGGATTGAGTGCAGGCCTGCGAACCAAAGCATCACCAGTTCGATTCCCAGTCAGGGCACATGCCTGGGTTGCAGGCCAGTTCCCCAGTATGTAGTGTGCTAGAGGCAACCACACACTGATGTTTCTCTCCCTCTCTTTCTCCCTCCTTTCCCCATCTCTCTAAAACAAACAAATAAATAAAATCTTTAAAAATTTTTATTGGTAGGCAGTTAAAAGAAGGCAATTATGAGGGACGACCCCCCAAAAAACCTGAATGATCTTCTGGAGGGCGGGCCCCTTGTAGTCCAGGCTTCCCCTTCCATTAGGTGAGAGTTCTAGGAGCCCATCTGCATCAGTGGACCAGCTGGCGTTGTTGTGAGAGGCTGCATTCAGCCTCAGTGGATTTTTCTGAAGACTCTTTCAACGCACTTGTCCATTTCACGACGGGCGACTTACGAGTGCACCTGCCCACACCGCGCTGAGTGTTCAGCAGCTTTTGACCAAATACAGCATGACCCCCGTGCCCACCCTCTCTGTTCACCTGATCTTGCCCTGAGTTACTGTTTGTTTGTTTCCCTGGATTTTAAAAAAGAACTCCTCAAAGGGAAATATTTTTGCCAATGTGGAAGAGGTGAAACAAAAAACAGCAGAAGCACTAAAAGGCATCAAAATTAATGAGCTCAAACCTGTTTTGAGTGGCAGAAAAGAAGTTTTGATAGGCAAATGAAGAGGACTTTGAAGGTGACTGAAGTTTAAACTAATGTAAGAATAAATACACAACTTTTCACAAATAAGTTTTGGTATTTTGGTCCTCCCACCCATACATGAAGACATGTCATGTTCATGGATTGAAAGCTTCTATATAGCTGAGACATTAATCTTTTCCAAATTTACTAGATATTCAGTGTCATCTCAAAACATCGTGTGTGTGTGTGCGTGTGCGTGTTCGAAGCCTAACACAACCCCAAGGGGCAATTACATGAGGCCAGGAAGACACAATGCGCTTTGAAGATGACTGGGAGGGGCTCGCTCTGCAGGTGTCAGGCAGCCTCTGAAGCCGTAACAACCACAGAGGGGTGAAATGGGTGTGCACAGAGACGAGCACAGCGAAGAGCAGAATGGAAAGTTTAGGAGCAAACGTCTGCGAACACGGGCCTTTGATTTATGACAGAGATCACGCTTTGATTCAGTGTAGAAAGAACAGCACTTCTAAAACTATTTGTAGGACAATCTGAAAATACATAAAAATCAACCTTTCTCCTAATATGACCCCCACCACCATTCATACACATCGTGTCTGTGTATGACACACACATCACACCTATCCTGCAGGCGAAAGGACAACCGAAATGCGATGTGGGAGAATACCCATGACTCCTGGGGGAGTCGGGCCGCTGATACAAGTCGGCAGATGCACCAGCCCTGAAGGAAAACTCGGGTCCATTCAACTGCATTAAAGCGAGAGACTTCTACTCCGCCAAGACAGCATCCACTGAAATGCTGATGGCAGACCGCAGAGCCGGAGAAGGTGCCTCCAGCAGCGGCAGCTAACAAAGTGGCATCGCCCGGAAAACAAACCAACAACGATCTGCAAACCAGTAAGAAAAAGGAAATGGGAAAACCGTCTGGAAGGGAGCGTCAGAGAAGAAAGCTCTTCCATGACCCATAAACCCACGAAACGGAGCTTCCCCTGGGGGCCCTCGGCCCACCCCGGAGCTGCCGTGGAGAAGAGGCGACTGCACATTGCACTCACAGGTGTGTTAGGAAGCAGGCAGGACGGGCCGGAGGAAGGAGGCCCCGGAAGGGGAGTACAGCCCCAGGAGGACTGCCCTCGTAGGCGCCAGGGTCCGAGGGTAGAGACGAGAGAAGCAGAATGCCTGAGACAGGCCGCACTTCGGGGTGAGGATGTCTCGGACAGAGCACGTGGGAGGGAGGGGTGTTTGCAGAGTTTAACATGGTAGACTTTCCAAAATAAAAACGATACTGAACAAAATAAAGAAGCAGGATGTCAGACCCTGATGTGTGTCCAACTTGGTAGGCCGAGAAACACCCAGGACCTCCCTCGACATAAGTAAGTGAGAGGAAAGAGCGGCCAATTTAGCATGAGGCGACCTGAAAAGCCTCTGGAGGTGAAAGAAGAGATACAAAGTCACAGAAGTCAGGTTGGCGTCAGATTTCCCCACCCCGAAGTTGTTAGCTCTTGAGCACTGTAACAGGGTAGTATTTATGCCGAAGAGGGAGGGCTGCTGTGCTATGAGCCTGGAACCGTTGGCGGCACGTCTAGGTGGGGGATCAGTCCTGGACCCTGCTGCAGTCCCCGCAACCCCCCACCCCCACCCCGGTCGCTTGTTTCCAACGTCAGCGGCGTCTGCCCAGGCCCGCACACTTCCCTCCCTGTGCAGGAGTGTCACTTCGGCCCTCTGCACCACCACCCCATCCTGAGTCCTGTTGCAGTTTCCGTCCTGACTGGCCCTGGGCCTGTCCACGCAGCCTCACGGCATCACCAACGCTGGTCCTTCCAGAAGGAAGAGGCTGACAGGGAGCCCAGTGCTCTGCAAGGCCCGGCAGGGCCCTGGGAGTGGAGGTGGGCAGGTCGAGCCCATGGGTCCAGAGGGGAGGCGGGACGAGGCCCAGGCCCTGTGAGCAGCGAGTGCTGAGGCACCTGAGCAAGTGAGGGGCGTGTCGGGGTGGGGGAGGGGGAGAGGGAGTTGGGGGTACTGAGCAGACAGAGAGCCGATTGGGCGGGGACACAGCGGAACACATGGTGGCCCAGGAGGTCCCAGTCCGATGGCAGTGACTTCCCAGGGTGCACCAGCCTAGCCAAGGTCGCTCGGCTTCATCGCACTCTGTCTTCCGAGTGATGCTGCACCGATCTGCGTGGCCCACTACCCCTTCTAACCCATCACACGGGGGACCGTGCTCTTGGCCTCCCCTGCCCTTCCCTCCCTTGCCCAGGCGCCAGGCCCACACCCATCCAGGTGACGTGCGCAGACCCTCCGGACCAGGTGCTGTGTGTCACACCGGGTTCGCCTGTGATGGTCTCCTCAGGTCCAGAGAGCTGGGCTGTCCTCTGACTCAGGGTCACCCGCCCTCTTTCTGGTGCCACATCCACTCCCCAGGGTTAACGGTCCCCTTCCTGCCTGTGCTCTGCGCCCAGGCCCCACCCTCCTGTGCCCGCTGGCCCCTCAGCCTCGCTCTCGTGGTGGGCTCTGCCCACCTTAGCTGGTGCAGCCAGCAGGGCCCATCACCGCTGGTCACTGCTTGCCCAAATTCCCCAGGCTGAAAATATGAGTCTACATGAAGGCCTTGTGAGATTCCTCTAAAAATAGGGAAAGCAGCACTTTCATTGAAACGCACTGTATTTTCATTTTGCAGAAGTGGGTGGTGACGTGTTCACTCTGTGAACCAGGCCACCCAGCCCTTGGAGCTGAAGCTGGGGCAACGTGCTCTCAGTGAGTCTGTGTCAGGGAGCGTGGCCGGAGACACCGGGCCGCCGGGCCTCAGATAGAGTGAGACGCCTGGGCTCGGAAGCACTGTGAGGGCGCCCGTCTGTCCCAGATGGACTGGGACGGAGCCGATTTCAGATATGCTGTCCCATTTTCAGAGCATGTGTCAGACCATATGTCCACATTCGTGCTGAAGAAAATACAGTCCTCGTTGCTTTAACAAGAACGCAGCCCCGAGTCATAGGGAGCGCTCCCGGGTGGAATTTCTCCTCCCCTCTCCCCACCGGGGAGCTCACGCAACTGCTCTGGGTTCCCTCGGCTGGGCTGGGGGCGGTGTGTGCAGGACAGGGACCGCAGGGGCTGACGGCACCCACAGCGCCTCGCGCTGGCCGAGCCAGGAGCCCACACAGCTCTCTCGTGGAGTCCATTTCCTGGTGTGTGTTTCACGTGGTCCTTGTCATCAACCTTGAAATTTTGCTCAGCTACCAGCGGAGCAGACAGATTCACTCTCTCTTTCAGCAGAATTATCTGAGTGTCGCATGTTAGGGGTGCCGTTCCTCTGCCTTCTCCTGCCTCGTGAGCTGGGTTGTGCTCACGCGCACACATGGCTGAAGACGAGCACAAATCAAGGACAAAAGCAACGCGTGGCTTCTCCTTCCAGGCAGTTCCATGCGTCTCCTTTCACGCCGCCTTCCACAGGGGGTCAGAGGACGTGCCCTCCTGCACGGCCGTCAGTGAGCGAACCGGGGTCCTGTCCCCTAAATTTCCCTCTGAACGCTGAACACCAGAATTCAATGCCATGAGGAAGTTCTGTCACTTCACAAAGCCCCCCAGTGCCGCTGAGGCACGTGACGAGCTGGAAAAGATGTGCTCCCAGAAAAACAAAAACACCATGCCACCATTAGGTTATTGTTCAATTATTCCAAAATGAGATTTATAACCTAGCTCAAATGATGTGTTATAATTTGATGAATGTATACTTTTATTTATTGAGCATTTTCTTATTAAAGGAAAGTTAAAAGTCTGATGGAGATAATCTAATTATAATGTCTAATTACAGAATGAAATAAATCATTAAAACCAGCTTCATGAGTCTTAAATACGAATTAATACTCAGACCAGAAGCTGGGGCTGCCACAGCCCCAAGTGGCAGGATCACCTGGGCACGCCACCGCTCGCCACTCGCGATCGAAATCCCTCCTGCCTTCTGCGCCTGCTGGGCGGGGCTGTGTTCCGGCCACTTCCATCCCGGCCTAGATTCTTCACAAACATGCCATGCCCGCCCCTCGCCCTGCGGAGATGCTTTTAAACAGCTAGCTTTGCTGTCACCTGTTGGGGTGGAGGGAATGACAGGGGGTCTCCATGAGCAGCGTTGTCACGAGGTGTGGGTTTGTGTCGGGAAGGTGGACATGAAGGGTGTCCAGAGGGGCAGTGACGTGCTCGCAGGCACTTGAGGTCGAGGGCTGCCCTGCCGCCTGCACGTCCACCCTCCCTCTGGTCCTGAGCCCAGGGTTGGCGCCGGGGCTCAGAGGCCAGGCTGCCCCGTGAATCCAGCCCCCCGCAGCAGGAGTGAGGGCCTCGCCCCCTCTCCTGGCCTCATGTGCCCTGTGTAAACCCGGGTGGGGGCACCGAACGTGGTGAGTCGGAGGGCGAGACGCCTCGGTCTCGCTAAAGCACGCAGCTCAGCCCCAGCACTGTGTTCGCAAACGTCCCCAGAGGCCCGCCTGGCAGCCTCATCCTCAGCGTCCTGCGGCACCCCCAGTATTTACTGCACATTCGGAGTGGAGACAGTCCGACAGCCCACCTCACAGCAGGGTCACTGGGGAGCAGGTCACCGGGGCGAGAGAAGGGGCACAGAGCCCCGGGTCTCGTCCACCGTGGGGCACAGGCTGAGTAGAAACAGAAGGCAGTTTGGCTGACGCTGTGCCCCCAGGCCACTGACAGTGGTGCTGCCAGAGGGACTGTCACGGTGACGACGCCCCAAGAGGAGAGAGCTGGTGGAGACTCTGGGAGCTTGTCAAGGACGTGAGAAGAGCAGCTCACAGCAAACTCCTCTGGAGCTGGATTTAGGTCATGCCTGTCAGCCGCTGGGGCGGTGGCTCCTCCCCCAGCACCTCTGTGCTCCAGGAGGCTGCAGCACACCTCAGGTCCCAGCAGCAGAGGGGAGGGCGGTGTTCCTGCCTGGCCGCTGGCCCCAGGGCTAGGGTCCCCAGCCACGCGGCAGACCCAAGAGAAAGAGTCGGGTCCTGCAGAAAACGTCTGGCCCTTCCTAGTAACACCGGACTGCTCTAAACTTGACATGGTTTGCTCCTAACACACAATCGGAACAAGTGTGTGAGGAGGGCTCTGGGCAGCAGCAGTTTATTCTCCAAATCCCAGCCCGAGGGGCCGCCCCGCGGCAGGGGCAGATGTGGCAGGATGCTGAGCCCATCTAAGCAGACACTCACACCTCCGAGATGTCACGCTGTCCCTTGGAGGGGAGACGAGACAGGTGCCGAGTCCTGTCTGCTTGCCCTACTCTCTGTGTTCCCCCTCTTCAGCAGAGACGCTCCAGCCACTGACAACCACGATGAAATGACACCACAGCTCTGTGGCTCCTCCCAAGGTCAAGGGCGGCCCGGGGGCTGACCCCACCCCTCCCTCTGTTGGCTTCTCTCACCTCGTTCTCGGCCGCCCTCTCTTCTTTCTCGATCCTGGTTCTCACAGAGCGCCTCCTCCTCCCTGTCCCCTCCACTGTCCTTGCCCGTAAACTGCTGGTATTCTTAAGATGACTTCCAACTTTTTGTAGTTCCTCCCGATTTACACACATCACGGGCCACTGCATCACCCCCAGCTTCAGTCCTGCCTGTGGCTGCACCTCCCATGTGTCCCCTTAAGTTCAAGGTGCATCAACATTGGAGAGCCACCCTCTTGGCCACTTATATGACACCTTTACCTGGAGGTACAGGCTCTGTTCGGAAAAAAGTTCAGCCATTGTTAATGTAACCAGAACGGTTTTCATGACACTGAGGTGACCTGGCAGCCAAGGAGAGTGGACTGGAACACGCATGCATGAACAATGACGACTTCACTGTACTGGTCAGTGGGGGTGGTAGACGCTGCTGAGTGAGCATGTGCACTGTGTGGTCATCACATTCAAAACAACTGAGTGAGGAGAGCAACGAACTGCATCAGATTTTGTGTTAATCTTGAACATTCCTCCACGGAAACTATTCAGATGATTCAGAAGGCCGCAGCTGTGGGCAGTTGGTGATTGGCAGCTTCATCATGACAATGTGCCCGCTCAGGCATCACATATTGTGCAGGGTTTTTTAGTGAAACATCAAAGCACCCAGGTGACTCAGCTCCACTACAGCCCAGATTTGGCACCCTGTGACTTCTGGCTTTTCCCAAAACTAAAATCACTTTTGAAAGGCTGTCGATGAGATTCAGGAAAATACGACAGGGCAGCTGATGGTGGTTGGAACTGTGTGAGGTCCCAAGGTGCCTACTTTAGGGGGGACTGAGGCATCATTGTCCTGTGTACAGTGTTTCTTGTACCTTCTTCAGTAAATGTCTCTGTTTTTCATAGGACATGGCTGGACACCTTCCGGATGGAACTTGACACTGACAGTGACCATGAGCACGTCACAATGTTAGCCCTCTTTCCTGATCTGTCCCTCCTCCCTTCATCGCCTATTTTCTAGGCACGTGGCCACCACTTCCTGGGAGCCAGGCTGTGCCTGTCCATGAAGCGCTCTCCTGCTCTCAGTCCTCACGGTTGTGCCATCGCTAGGCCCTGTCGTCCCTCACCTTGACCACAGCAACGCTGTGCAGGTGACCTCCCGTCTGCAGCCTGCCTCCTTTCCACTTCTTCCACCACACGACAGTGGCCTTTGAAAATGCACCTGAGGTTGTGTAACTTCGGTGTCTCCCTGGCCTGGCTCCCTGGAAGAAGAACCCTCCCTGGGGCGGCTTCCTGCCCTCCTGCCCCCAGGCCTAACTGGCCTCACCCCGGGAGGCTCACCATTCGGACTTTCTGTTGCAAGCTGTGTTGCCCAAACTCTGCCCTCTGTGGTCCCGCTGCAGCCGCTCTGCGGGCCTGCCAATCGCTCTCCCAGCCGGTCCTTCCCCAGGGTCTCGCCAGGCCCCGAATGCCCGCACGGTGATGCCCTCATGCAGCCCACGTGGCTGCTGGCTAGCTCCTTCCCCTCCTGGACGCACTGCGAGCACTTGGCCACACCAGCTCATTCCTGCTCAGTGCCTCAGGGACCACTTACTTAATAAAAGGGTGATATAAAGAACACAGTGTGTTGGGGTTTTGTAAATTCTCACTCAAGGATATTTTTCCATTGGTTTTAGTGACAGAGAGGAAAAGAGAGAGAGACATAAAGCGGTTGCCTCCTGTACGTGCCCAACTGGGGATCGAACCTGCACCCTGGGTAGGTGCCCCGACCAGGAATCGAGCCTGTGACCTGTGGTCTAGATGCTCCGCCCGGCTGAGCCTTGGCAAAGGTGAGAACACAATGCGCTTCTCCCAAAGAGAAGTGTCAGGCGCCTGGGAGGCGTCGGACCCTGTTCCGCATGCTCAGGGCTGTCTGTGATCGGAACAAAGACCCCTGTCTTCACCAAGGCCGCATTCCCATGCAGAGGGGGCGCTGTAAACAGCAGGTATGATAAACATGTA
>PVKM010032856.1:0-16216 GCA_004027735.1 Carollia perspicillata
TCCACGCATTCCCAAAAGTGAAACCCATTAGCCATCAGCTCTTACTAAAAAATGAGCCTTAAAAAGAAAGTAAGTTATAGATGTGACAGGTAAAAAAAAAATGTTTTTAATGTATCCAGAACATAAGAAATTGTTTCTATCTAAATCAATTTTAACCTATCATGGTTTCCAAAGATGTGGGAATAATTCAAAGAACATGTGAAATATTAAACAGTTATGAAATTACACAGCTTTAAAAATAGAATGATCAAATGAGCTCGTTTAGGAAGACAAGTAATTACACCAGGAATAAACCAGGCCATACTTCTGATATAAATCACAAAGCATTTGCCCTGGCCGGTGTAGCTCAGTGGACTGAGCTCCAGCCTGCAAACTGAGGGGTCGGTCACCAGTTCGAGTCCCAGTCAGGGCACATGCCTGGGTTGCAGGCCAGGTCCCCGGTTCAGGGGGTGCAAGAGGCAGCCGATTAATGCACTTCTCGCACATCGATATTTCTCTCCCTCTCTTTCTCCCTCCCTCGCCCTCTCTCTGAAAATAAAATCTTAAAAAAAATAAATCACAAAATGTTTTAGAGGGATGATTTCGACAGCTGTTAACATCCAGCTCCTGCCCCAGAATTCCTCTACAGCAGCAGATGTGGCAGGATGCGGGGTCAGCCACCCTGTTGGCAGGATGCCAAGCAAGCCCAGGGTGGGATGACCTCCAGCCCAGGTGCCCGATGTGCACCCATCGGCAGACGGGATGGTGGTAGAGAGTGGAGGGAGCCTAAGAGGTGACCGGCATGCCTGGCCACAGCCAGGCCATCAGGAGGCTGAGAGTAAGACAGGACAGGATGGGACCCCCTCCACATCCCAAGGGAACTGCTGACCCCACATGCCAGGGTGCTACTTGGGAAGAAAGAGAACATTCTTTAATTCTCTGATGGGTTTATCAGCATTGAAAATACCAGTGGAAAGATGATCAAAACAGTCCTTGGTCGGGGCCTGCTCGTTCCCCAAGTTCAGGCCAGAACGTCCCCCCAGTTTCTGTTTTTGGTCCCTGGTTCCTTCCTCCCAACATCCAGTAACTCTCCGCCCCAAGCCCACCTGCCCCCGCCAACAAAAACACACCTGTATCCCGGGCCCCCCAGCAAGGGATCAACTTCCGGTGGCCACCACAGAAGGCACAGGCCCAGAAGAAGGAAATCTCGCCCACTCTCAACACTGGCAGAAAATTGCCAAGCCCTGTTTTCATCCATCCTTGGAAGGTCACTTTCCAAAGACTAATTTACGTGGATTAGCCGAAACATCCTCATCGTATTATGGCATCTCCGGAGTTCACAAGAGGTTGGAACAAGAAAATGTTTGTATAAGAAATGTCATCTATTCACTTTTTTAAAAATAAATGCTCTATAAACAATCCTTTTTGGACGCACGTGGTTCGATGCCAAATGAGTTCTACACACAAATGACATGACGCAGAGAAAATTCACTGTCCCTCGTCTCAGCAGCCCACGCCTTTTTTCTATATAAAGTAAAAAACCAGATAATCGATTGGTTTACTTCTCCTATAGCTTTGGGATCTTCTATACTAAGCCAACTAGAATTTTACCAAGAAAACTGACAACTTTAGCTCTGGCTGGTGTGACATGGTTGGAATGTCCTTCTGTAACTGAAAGGTTGTGGGTTCGATTCCAGGTCAAGGCGTATGCCTAGGTTGCAGGTTCAATCCCTGGTCTGAGTGCTTACGGGAGGTGACGGATGGATGCTTCTCTCCCACATCAATGTCTCTCTCTCTCTTTCTCCCTTCCTCTCTTTCTAAAAGCAATGAAAAAATATCCTTGGGTGAGGATAAAAAAATTAAACTTGAAAAAAAAAAGGAAAACTGACAACTTTATTAGTGCCCTGACTCAAGCAAGCAAGAGATGGTTTCCTTTGATCCAGTGCTACAAGGAGCCTCCCTATGGCTGCATTCCTTGATACACAGACAGCTCAGGCCCTTGATTAAACCCAGATAAATACACAAACACACACCCAAACGGAGACTTTAAAAGACATTAGAGCCCTGGCTGGTGTGGCTCAGTGGAGTGAGTACAGGCCTGCGAACCAAAGGGTCACCAGTTCGATTCCCAGTCAGGGCACATGCCTGAGTTGGGGGCCAGGTCCCCAGTTGGCGGCGCATGAGGGGCAACCACACATTGATGTTTCTCTCCCTCTCTTTCTCCTTCCCTTCCCCCTCTCTAAAAATAAATAAATAAAATCTTGAAAAAAAAGACACTAGAATTTCTGGAACATTAGGCCCTGAAGACCTCGATCACCACACCAGTCGTGTCAAGATTTATGCCGTCGCCAGAGAAAGGAAGACACCCACGGGGCCAGAAGGCTCTTCCCAGAGACCCCACTGGAGGACCCTCCCAGCTGACGGCCTCCGACCCTCTAAATAAAACCAAGTCCCGCACAGCAACCGTTTCCGGCCTCCCTATAGCGCTCTGCTTGGAATGCTAACGAAAACCACCATCGATCCTGTCTTGACAGGTCCGCGTGGCCAAACAAAACGCTACCACTGTTCCCATGAGGCCAGGTGCAGGGACAACAAGTGGGCCACATCCTTTCCAGGCCGGCCTCCACCCCCGCCACCCACAGAATAATAACAACAGCCCATTTGTCAAATGGATGAGAACAAAACGCAAAGGAGCCTTTAAAAATTAAGTAATCTCCTTTTAGTGCATTCAGGTGTTATCCACATCGGGGATTAAATGCCGTCAACCCAGGGGACAGGGGCAAGGCCTTCCCACCTAGAGGGTCCCAGGGTCCCCTGGGAACAGATCGCAGCTAGTCATCCTCCCTAAGTGGCCAGAATGTCCAGGGCTGACAGCTACTACAGATAGAGGCCCTGCTCTCTATCGGCCCCAGGGTCTCCCACCTGCTGCGGTTTCCGGCTAGCTCCCCAGAGAATCCCAATGGCCTGGAGTTCCTTCACCCCCGAGGCTTGGCTTCCCCACGGAGCAGTCTGATAGCGACGCTGGATCTTTCAAGCTAAACAGAACCAAGGTCTCATATCGGTGGGGGGGCCCAGGACCTGTCCGAGAACAGAAGTGAGCCCACGGGCCCCAGAGCCAGACTCCACAGAGCCAAGAGCACGGGAATGAGGGCCCGTGAAAACGGGCGCCACAAGCGCGTCGTGTTATTCCTGAGATCGTTCCTCCAAAGCCAGCGAGGAGCTGCTCGACTCCACAAACCACTCCAAAGGCAAGTAACAGAAGGCTGAGCTGCGTGTCCCAGGAAAATCCCCTTCCTCTGCGCTCCAGTGCCCCCGGAAGGCACTGAAGGGCGGGTGGGCCACGCGTGGGGAAGCTCCCAGAGGCAGGAGTCTTGAACTCAATGAGCATGTTGACATAAAAACATACAAACCTGCAGAGAATTTGTATAAAAATATATCGGAGCCAAACAGAGGATACACCTGGAAGCAAGATCTCAACAGACTCAGAAAAACGCCTCCTAGAACGGCAGCTGGCAGCTTCTTTTATGCACCTGGAGGCAAGGAGAGACCCTAAGGAAGAGTACAGGACGGCGGGAGAAAGCAAGGCAGGGGCCGGACTGCGGGACAGTGAAGATGATGCGCTCCCTTGAGGGTGGTCAGGCTTTAGAAGGAGGGGTCTGAAAGGGCGCTTTTCAAAGGCGTGTTGACCTAGAGGGACAGACAGGAGGAGCAGGGCTCGATTAAGGCGAAGATAAGCCTTTTACTGAAGAAGTTACAGGGCTGGGCTGTGATTCCTCAGGATGACCTGACCAGTTAGCAATTTAAGATCAGACCACCCCGGGGGGTTACTTCCTATAGAACCTTTTTTTTTGGTCTACAAACACCTGGCCCGACAAGTGAAGGTCAGGGCATCCCTGGTCCACCGCCGGGATGAAGAGCGGAGGCAGCAGACAGAGGTGCCGTCAGAGTGTGAAAGCGGGCACATTTCACCCCGACCTGCACAGCAGGATCCCGCTTCAAGGCCCGCACACTCACACACCCACACAAATAGTTCTGCTGTTGAAACCGCGCTCCTCTGTGCAGCGCAGGGTGGGAGAAGGCCAGGCCAGGCGCTCCCTCCCGAGTCGGGCTGCTGCCTGCCAACCAGAAAGTCCCCTAACGCCTTCGCCCCCTGGACCCTTTCCCCGTTCCCTTCCAACTCAGCCTTTCGTACCCTTGCCTCAGCTTCGTCTCTGAGAACACTTTGGAGAACTGGCAACAATTTAATTACTTTTGTCTCCCAGAGAACTAGGAACACAGCCGAGAAAAACGCATCCAGAAAGGCCTATGTCAGTGAATATTTTTCACTTGAATCATCCCGTGCAACATCCTGTGAAGAGAACTCCGAGATAAAACAGAAGGGAAGCCCCCCCGCTAAGCATCTGGAGTTCCCAGCCAGGTGTCATTCCCGACTCTGCCACTGAGTTTCCGCTCTGTAAAGATTCCTTAAGGCAGTGCGGATCGCCCCTTGACAGGTGCGGCTCAGTTGGTTGGGTGGCATCCTGCAAAGTAAAAGGTCGCCGGTTCGATTCCCAGTCAGGACACATGCCTGGGTTGTGGGTTCGGTCCCTGGTAGGGGGCGCGTGTGAGAGGCTCACACTGATGTTTCTTTGTCTCCCTCTCTTTTCCCCTCCCTTCCCTTCTTGCTAAAAGATAAATACTTCTTTTAAAAAGACAGCATGGATCTGATAGAAAATATTGTTTCTACTCTGGAACAGAGGCTCCATTTTAAAAGTAAAATCTGTTAGAGCTAAATATTATCAGAACATCTACAAAGTGAATCCTACTTGTTCACAATATCTGGCTGAAGGTGGATTTTTGTACAGAATTCACCCAGTGGGCTGAGATGGAAAATGCTGGAAAGAAGAGGGCAACCAAGCCCAAGGAACACTGGGTCCATGTTCAAGGGGCACGCCTTGGACCACCCGGGCTCCGACTCCCTGCCCCCAACAACGGTCTCCATCCCTTCTCTTGTTTAAAATGCACAGGGAGGCTTTCAGCAACATTCCACTTCCAGGAGGTATTCTCACGACAGACCAGGGTTTAATGTGCACCTTCTTTAGCCTCAAAATCTGAACGTAAAGTTCTCGTTCACTGACAGGCGTGGCTGGCGTGGCTCAGTGGACTGAGCGCTAGACTGTGAACCAAAGGGTCGCCAGTTCCTTTCCCCAGTCAGGGCACGTGCCTGGGTTGCGGGCCAGGTCCCCAGTGGGGGGCGTGTGAGAGGCAACCACACACTGATGTTTCTCTGCCTCTCTTTCTCCCTCCCTTCCCCTCTCTAAAAATAAATAAATAAAACCTTCAAAAGAAAGCTTATAAAAAAAAGACACACATGCGTTACATTTCCTTTAAGATGAAGGGCAAGAAACTGGGTCTCTTCCAGGCGGGCTGTCAGCGCTCCGGTCTGGGGCCAGGTCATTCTGACACATCCAGCCCTAACACGCATGCTCTGTTTCCACACCCAAACAAAAGCACGCTTCCCTGCGGGGCCCTCTCACCCTGTCCTCTCTGGGCGGAGTCAGGCTACACCCGCTGGCTCCTGAGCCCAAACAAACAGGCGGCCGCCCCAGGAGGAAGCTGCCCCTGCCTTGGAAAGGCCCAGTTCAAAACAATTTCACAACCGGTTAGCATTTTAGCATAAATGCCAGGTTAATGGAGTACCTGGAATTTCAAGTCATGCAAAGCAAAAAAAAAAAAAAAAAAAGGACCAAACATCCTCTTTGCAATAGAGAGATAAACATGATCAACTTGGAACAGGCTACCTTTGCAAACCAGGGGACCCGCCGAGGTTTGGAAAGAGCAGTGGAGATTCCAGAAGCTCACAGAGTGTATTTCAGTATATGAATGTATAACAGGGAGCCTTAGAAAAAAACCATGTGTCCACAATACACGATACACACCCACTGTCAGCTGTGGGATTCCCCGACACACAATGCGAAACGATCTGGGGGGAAATCCCAGGCAATTGCCCAATTCTGTGTCGCTTTGGCTTTATGGAAATGAAAGCTGATTAGTGCCTTTCAGTTCTCTTTTCCTATCTTCATCATCTCTTTCCTGGTGAGGGTGGGAGCAAGGGCTTAAGTGAAATACTACCATAAAAATGCAAAAATAATAGTCACGGGGCTGCCTACGGTGTGCGGTGGTGGGAGCTCATTTCTGGAGGCCAAATGGGGTTCAAACTCAGCCTCTGCTACTTAATCGCTCCTGGCCACTGTGGCCAAGTGACTTAGACTCTCTTTGCCTTAGTTTTCCCCTCTGTACAGTGGGCACAACACTTGTTCGGGCACAGGAGTGTTTTAGCACCATAAGCATGGACCAGAGCCCATTGCCCAGGGCTGGCCACACCTTATAGCATCAGGAGTGGAGACATGGCAGCATCCTGCCTTCCCCCAGAGCACAGCGCAGGCTGCTGCCCTCACACCCCCACCAGGGACGGATTAACACTCCACACACACAGCACGTGCGGTTCGGGAGAGAAGGAAGCACCCAAAACAAGCCCAGATCCAACCAGCGTCTCCCTGGCTTCACAGCTGGTCCCCTGTGCTGCTGGGTTATTACATTTACCTAAAACTTTGACCCCCCAGCTGGCCATTCACTAGAAGCCTCTATTTATTTATGAATGGTGCTGAAATCCAAAATACATAATGCTTTTCACACGACACCTGGCCTCACACGAAGAGAGCCAGCAACACCGCCAATCTCTAAAGACCACTCCCAGCGTGTTAACTGACAAGCTTTCCAAATAGATGTTATTTCAAAGAGACATTTAGTCTGCTTCCGAAACAAAAGAAGTCCACGGCTATTTCAGCAGAGTGCCCGTCCCAGGGCAGGCCCCCAAACCCTGATGCACATCGAGAAGTTTCCACGCCGCGCCCCTGGGCCTCACACCTGCACGGAGCTGTGGGTAGGAATTGCAGCCCAGAGACGTGACCCGGTGGGTGGCCCAGGGACAAGCCAGGAAGGGCTGTTGCTACATCGTTTGGAGGAAGAGCTGGCTCATAAGCCACTGGCGATAGTGAAATAAAGGTTTCCTTTTTCTGGGTCACACATTCTAGAGCAAGCCTCTCCCAGGACGTGAGGAAAGAGAATGCAGGTAGAAAGTCACTGCTCCGTGTGAGTGAGGACGTAATTGCAGTCTGGGACAGAGGAGAGTGCTCAGTGCTCGCGGGGACTGGATGGGAGGCGGAGGGAGCCCCCGGAGGGAGCCCCAGGAGGGGAGTGCGAAGGTGGCGGCTTCCTGCAGAGTGCCCGGGGTGGCGGGATGGCCTCCCCATGTGGCCCTCGCAGGTCACCAGGCCTGGGGAGCCTGGGCAGAGTGAGCACCCACATGTGATGAGCCCAGGTGACAGGGATGCTTGAGGCCTTCTGAGAAGATGCCCAGCGGCCAGGCCAGCACAGGCTCCTGCAGGGAAGCCTTTTCTTAGCAAAATGCCACAGGCCCTGCAAGGCTGCTGCCTGTAATAAATATTTGGTCTTTGTCCCCAGTTCCCGGCACCCTGTTCCAAACACCCTTGGAATCTCCGGAGCAATGTGTTTTGTGTGCTGGTGGCTGGGGCCGCTGGACAGCTCAGGAGGAGGGCTGGTCACCAGGGCTGAAAGTTCCAGCCCTGCTCCCATCCTCCCAGGAGGGCGAGGGGCCAGAGACTGAATTCTCACCAATGGCCAGTAATTTCACTGATCCTGCCCACATCATGGAGCCGCCACAAGATGCCTTCAACGAGGGGATCGGAGGCTGTGGGCTGGTCAGTGTGAGAGGCTCCAGGAGGGCAATGCCCGCAGAGACAGCTGGAGGCCGACCCCGTCCCCACCCGGCCCTGCGTGTCTCCCCCACGGGGCTGCTCCCGAGCCTGTGTCCGGTACTACAAACTGGTAACAGTGAGCAAACGCGTTTCCCGAGTTCTATGAGCTGTTCTAGCAAATCATCGACCCAGAGGAGGAGTGGGAACTCCCAGTTTTACAGCCAGTCACTCGGAGGAGGGGTGGCCCTGACTTGGGATTGGCCTCTTCTGTGGGGACAGACGTGTGGGGCAGAGCCCTGAACCCGCGGGCCCTGCGCTAGTTCCTGTGCGAGTCCAGCTGAACTGCTGAATGCCCGCCGGTGTCCAGGGGGCTGGAGGCTGGTTGCTGGGCAGAAGGGAAAACCCACGCACTTGGGCAGGAGTGTTGTGAGCACACAGCTCGGCCCACCCGACTCGGCCGGGCTGCAGCTGCGGGGTCCTGCAGGGCGGCTCCAGCTGCTCCAAGGGAGGCCCCACTTTCTGTGCAGGACACTGAGGTGGGTTTGCTGAGGAACCGGGTGCCTGCCAAGGCGATGACTTTGGCACAGGGGGGTCTTCAGGGGTTGCAGGAGGAAAGTCCAAGTGTAAGGCACCCAGAGAGCAAGGCAGGGCAGGTTCTGCCCCTTGGGGGCTGCAGGGAGACTCGAGACCAAGCACAAGTCAGAAAGAGGCTCCCAAAGGCCCCCAGAGCCCCCACTGTCAGCTACGGGAGCGGAGACCTGGCTGCACAGCAGACCCCCTCGGGCCGGGCAGGCTTGTTTCTGCCACTAGCGCAAATGTCATCCACGTGTGTTGGGGCTGAATTAGGGACGAGGAGGATGCAGCCTGACCCTGTTGGGGGAACTAAAAGGGGGACCATGTCCTTAAAACCACGCCTCGTGTTCCTTCTGTAACAGCTGTTCAAGGGCCTCGGGTTCTGTCGAGTTATGCCGAATAGCGAGAACACACGACGACGTGGACATAGGCCTCAGCGTACATTTGGGGTCCAGTCGGGGGAGGGAGTCAGCTGTGCAGGTCAGGCCTGGAAGGAGGAGGCGGGAGGTGCTGTCGGCGTCCTGCCCGCAGGCAGCGTGGGAACACTAGCCGCTGTGGGCTCACCTTCGTCTAATGCAGGGATGTGCGGGAACCTCCCACCGCAGACCGCTCCAGGAGGAACTCGGAGTGGTGTGGCTGGATCCCTTTGCCAAAGGACACCCAGGACACCCTGAAGTGTGCCGCGGTCAGCCAAGATGCTGGTCCAAGGGTGGACAAGGCCATGGACAGGGCCCAAGCACCCAGGCGGATCTTGCTCCCAGCTTCCCAGAAGCCAGGCAGATGCGGGCAGGGTGTCCCCACTGGTGGGCGTGCACAGGACCCGGGCTGTCCAGCGCTCCCACCACACACCGCACCGCCAGACCCTTTCCCACGCCACGCAGGGCCCGGGGCCTGTCCACCAGCTGGCCCGCCGGCTTGTCCGAGGCAGGCAGCACGAGCCACAGCACAAGGCAATGACAAGTTCTCATGTCTTCGTCTGGCCGAGAACATGTAACAAGTGTACACAGGACCGTGTGCAGGACTCTGTGCAGAAGTTACAAAAGGAAAGTTTCTACCCTTCTAAACTGTCTGTGACCTTTTAATGAGCAGGCAGTAGTTCTGTGATTGTATTCCAACCAGCACACACTAACCACCCACTTTCTGCGGCACTACCTACACAGCGAGACCTTCAAACCTGGCCTACTCTTGTTTCCAACGTCTGCTCCCTCCTCGTTTACCTCCAGGCCAGCCCTGAACATCCTGTCCCTCTCTTACTTGGCACGGTGGCAGAAAACACCAAACAGAGACAGCCCACCCCAAAGGGACTCGGTCCCTAAGTGCCTGTGGCAGGGAGGGCCTGGTCACGGCACCGGGGGAGGGCACTGCCCACGCAGGGGCCTCAGGTAGGTCAGGCCTGCGGGGGTCTGCGCCTTGGTCCCCCGTCTGTGAAACTCAGGCATGAAAACCCCCGCTCTCCAGCCCCTTCCAGCCCTACGGGCTGTGCTGGACCTGGCATCCTGAGTTGTTGCCACCGGTTCTTCCTGTGACCCTGAGGACCTCCAGAGACCACCCCCCCAACACACGCGCGCGCACACACACACACACACACACACACTGGTTCTGGAACACCCAGCCAGGCCGAAGCGTGCACACCCACAGCCTGGCAACTCCTCGCCCACCCTGGCGCAGTCCGGTACTTGCACCTCAGGGGTTAGGGACCGTGCACATGCAAGTTCACTGCCGCTGTGTCCCACCTGTGGAAAAGAGAGGCCCACCTGGTCACCCACGGACAGAGGGTGGAGAAAGACACGCCGGGCCACCCGGAACCCTGAGCGGTAGTTAAAGCAAACGAATAGAGCACCACACACGGGCCCTGATGAGCCTCAGAACTGCCGCGCCCGACCCCGGCAAAGCTCACGGTAGAACGGTGCACACGAAATGATAAACGCTTTAAATGCACAAGTGACACTCCAGCTGGGACAGGGAGGGGACACACAGGGGGCAGGGGGCTGGGGCGAGCACGGCCCTGCCTCTGGGGTCCGGGGTCACAAAGGGGTCCCTTCCTCACCATCCGGGGATGGTACGCTCCTAACTGAATAACAAAACATAGAAAGATACAGGGGCAAGCCTTGTATTTCAGAGAAAGTCTTTTAGGATCTTTTACAGGCACTTGCCGTTTTAAGAAAATCAATGAAGTTATTTATGCTATTTGACTAATAACAAGTCATTTCAGCTTGTGAACGGTTCGCAACCGTAAAGTGAACTCTGCCTAATGCCTGCATGGCTTAAGTCAATAAACCATATTGCAGAATATACACATATATACACACATACATGTAAATGTATGTTTTTATTGCGATAATTCACGTACCATATAATTCACCCTTTTAAGCTGTAGAATTAAATGTCGTTAAGCTACACTTCACAGAGGTGTCCTAACCACCCCTGCCATTACTTTCAGAGCGGTTTCATCGCCCCCAAAAGAAGCCCTGCCCCCACAGAAGACGCCGCCGTACCCCTTGACCCCTAACCCCCACGCAGCCCCGGCGACCACCCATCCACTTTCTGTGCCTGCCGGTCTATCTGTTCCGGACACTTCACATCAGTGGGGTCCCACGACACGTGGCCCTTCGTGTCTGGCTTCCCTCACTGAGCACGTTTTCAAGGCCCATCCACGCCGTCGCGTAGGTCAGAACTGCGTTCCTTCTCAGGCTGGACGGCGCTCTATCGTACAGACACACCGCCTTTTATTTACCCGTCCACCAGCTGGGGGAGCAGGTCCCGTTGACGTAAGGAGCCTGCATTTCCCATCATTCTAAGGCAGAACACACCACCCCCTCCGGCTCTACACGCGCTTCCTGAGGAAGGAGAGGCCCACGCAGGCGGCCGCCCGCTCCCGGCTCACCTTCTCCTGGGCAGACCGGGCCGCACTCCAGACCTGCTGCACCGCCAGCTCCAGGGGCTGCTGCTGCGGATCCTCCTCGAAGGAGAGGGGCAGTGGGCCCTGGGACAGAGAAGCACAGTAAGCAGACGCGCGACGGTGATGCCCGCTTTTTAGAGAAAAAATTGTGCATTTCCTATAAAGCTCTGCAAATCTAAGAAAACATAATACGGCTTGTTTTTGTGAAACCCGTGCTTCTAAGGGGCAGCGACGGTCAAAAATCAGGAAGGGCACACCCCTGGGGACCGGCTCAGGCTGGATTTGGTTATGGGACAAGGATGGGAGGTAGAGAAACCCAGGAACGAGGGGGAGCAAAGCTGTCACAGTCAAGGCCACGAAGGGTGTTCGCAATGCTCGCGTACACAAGTGCAAGAACGCAGGCTCTTTGGGGAGGTGCTCGTGCCAGTCGGCAGGTCTGTGAGCGCAGCACCGCACCTGTGTCCTCCCCTCCTTCCGGTGGAAACCCTCTGTTTGTGGAGAATCACTTCTCCCCGACCCCTGGTTGCTGGCACTGTGCTTAAGGGAACCCCCTTCTCTTTTCCCACTGCCCAGAGGGGGGTAGGCAGGAGCCCCCCAGGGCCGGCCCCCTCTTGCTGGGATTGGGACCCGTGGCTGGAAAGGAGCCCGAGCAGCTTGTCCCTGAGCTCCTGCCCCCGGGGCCTCCGGGTCACCCCCGGCTTCGCCCCCTGCTTCAGCTCTGCGGTCCTCCCACACCCTCCCGTAAACTCCCCCGTGGCTCCTCAGCCTGCGCCCATTCAGGTTCTTGCCATTAACAATCTCCAAGTGAAAGAGATGTGCAGTGAAGTTAACGGGACCCCCAAGGCGACACGACTGCCGTTTTAGGAAAGAACAAACCAGGGCTGGGGTAGCCAACCGGGTCTCGTCTGCTTTAAAATAAATCCCCTCGAGAGGCCACGCACTTAGGCCAACAGCCTGGCCCTGGAACGAAAACTCTTCTTAAAACGCTTCCTGACGTGCACTGTGGTCAAGCAGGTTCCGACGGGGGGCTGCGAGGAGAACGTCTGCCCGCAGCTGCCCACCACTCCCCGCCCATCTCGGGGGCTCCCGCTGCCGTGAGCTCGTCCCGACTACCGGACATGATCGGGGTGGGGAAGGAGAACTCTGCAAGAGGGACACAAGCTCTTCAGGCAGACGCGGCGCCAACGAGCAGGCAAGGGCATCACCGGGGACCACTTCTTAAGAATTCCGCGTGGTGCAAAGGAGAGTGAACAGGCCCCGTGCCAGCCCCGCCGACTCCGCTGCCCAGGAGTCATCAGGGGAGAAGTGGATCCACTCACTCCCCAAGGGCAGTGAAGGCACGGCTGGGGGCTGCTCTGCCGCTTCCTCCGAGGCCAGTGCTTGCTGCGCTGTGACCTGCTGGCGCGGGGTACGCCGCGAGCCTGGCGAGGACACGGTCCGCGTACCGGGCTGGCTGGCTGAGAGAGCAGCCCCCACCACGAGGTCCGGTGCCGGGCAGGGAACTGACCCATCGGCGGGAGCTGCAACAGCGGGCAACAGCGCGGTGCAACAATGAGCCTTCTGCCCCGGCCTCAAGAGCCACCCGGATGCAGCCTCCGGCCCTGGGCATCGGTGGGTGCCGCCCACGCCCTCTCACCTTGCTGCCTTGAGGATTAAAACCCTGGAAAGATCCTGCTGGGAAAGCTAGCGTCGATGGGTGGTCTCACAGAGGAAATAAATTGCTAAGTAAAAACGAGAACACAGGTTCCCTTTCCCTTTCTGATTGCCTAACTGTCGAGTTTCAGGAAGCCTAGCGTGTGCACAGCACTGGACCACAAACTCACATTCCAGGTGCTACCTACCCTGCTTAGACTAGAGCCAGACTCGAGGTCCACCCAGGAAAGCGACACGCAAGAATCACCAGGAAGACACTAAGAAAGGAAAACCGTGAGGGGGACTAGCCCTGCCAGACATTAGCACCCACTATAGACGCTCTACATTTCAGATGGGGCGGACTGGGCATGAACACGCAAATGGACCAGGGGACAGGAGCAGAAAGTCCCAAACGGACCCAGATTCCTGGGCAAACTCAGCATGGGACAAGGGTGGCATGGGAAAATACAGACTCTCTCTTTAATCAGGATGTGGGAGGCACCGCACATGGAAGGCAAACACTAATAAATGAACCTGGTGCATTACAAATGAATATCAGGACCGCCCGAGGCGGTGGGAAAACCCAGGTCTAACAGGCCTAACCTAAGGCGCTTCGGGAAACAGCACCCTGACCGCGCACAGACGCCGTGACCTGGGCAGCAAGTGTGCTTCTCGCCGGGGTGCAGGTCAGCAGTTCAGGAGCTACTCTACGTGGATGCTAGACTCCACCAAATGAGTAAACACATCCCGGATGATAAGCACCCGATTCCTGCCCGCTGGACAAGGAAGTTCAAAACACAGTGAGGGCCAGACAAGATGAACTCTGTGCTATTGACCTGGAGGCCAAGCATGCAGCCTCAAGTTGTGGTTTTGAAAGCACAGACAGAAACAGAGAGAAATTCAGATGTGTGCATGAGTGTGGTGCATGCGCACACACGTTTCCCAGCTCTGTCTACTAAAAAAGTGCAAAAGCAATGAGACCCCAGCAGAAATGAGCACACCTGATGCCCAGACCCTGGTTTCTAAAGGCCTCGCCCATAGAAGGGATCAAGGGCGCCAGGTGAACCCAGGGCAGAAAGAGGGGAAAACACAAGAGGAGTCTAGAAAAAACACCTGAGGGACCAGGAAGTAAGGAAGTGCTACACACACACACACACACACACACACACGCACGCACACACACGCCTTTCTACCTTGATGGGAGAACACAACAGCCTGTACCACCAAAGCAACAAGACAAGTAGAGACAGTGTCGCATGTAGCTCACTGAGTAAAATACCCATGAGTCCACACTGATGTGAATATTCAACTAAATATATAGATGGAGGAGAGGTAGCAGCTCTTTCGTGCAGTAGAATTCCAATGAATAGATGTGGGAGAGATGAAAACAAAAAAAGAATCACCATTGAGCAGACTCCGAAGAAGTAATTGTTGCAGACTCATCGTACAGATGGATGCCAAAATCCACCCACAAAGAGTAAGGATAACAGGAAGTGTATAGTTGCAAAGTATCTCTGCAAGGTACCTTCGACTCCAGAGGGGACAGTATGGTCCCCAAGAGGAGACAGAAGACAGAAGAAGAGAAATCAGCAGAAACCACCTTTTCCAAGGGATCCAGGCCAACGTCCCCAGCGGCAAGTTACAATGACATCATGAGCCCCGTGACAAAGTATATGGAAAGGGGCACATCGCTTCTGTGGTACAACCTCAGGCCAATCGTGTAAAAACACAAAATTGAGGGACAATTGGCAAAAGAATAGTTGACACTCTTCGGAGGTGCCACGGATGTGGAAAACAAGGAAACACTACACAGAGGACTCCAGACTTCCGGAGACCCAGGGGAAGCAACAGCGTAACGTCGCGGGGGCCTGAATGGGACCCTGGAACAAGGAAAGGATACTGGTGGAAAAGTCCATCAACTTCACATAAGGTCTTCAGTGTAGTTAAAGACCATCGCCAATGGTAATATCTCATACTGTTACACTGTTAATGTCACTGTACCGTGGATTATAGTAACATCGTGCCAATGTTAATTTCTTGTCCTGTTACATTAATATCATTGTACCATGAATTATAGTAACACGGTGCCACTATTAATGTCTTATACTGTTACAATGTTAATATCATCGTACTGTGAATTATAGTTACAGTGTGCCAATGTTAGTTTCTTGTCCTGTTACAATGTTAATATCATCTTACTATAAATTCAAGTAACATTGTGCCACAGTTGTATGACACTGGGTAAGAAATATATGGAAACTCTGAATTACTTTTGCAACTTTTCTGTAAATCTAAGAGCAGTAAGAAATAAAGTTTTCTTTAAAGGGAACTTAGAAGAAGTCAGCCCACTTTACTGCCTCTGTTCGCTAAAAGCCTCACCGAGATACCCTCTCATCCAGAGCGGATTCTGTTCTCCACACTGAACCCACACTTGTCCTCTTCTACAAATGAAGCACAGAGAGGTCGGGATTTGCCCAAAGTCACACAGCCCCAGAGCTTTCAGCCCAAGCAGTGAACACAGCTCTTCCAAGTGGCTCAAGAAGTCCCCTCCCAACTCAGCAGCCCAAGAGGAGCAGACAGGAGTCCAGTTAGCTTTGGCTGCTTCTTAGTGAAAACACTGCGCCCACTCTTCCTTTCCCTGAACGGTTGAGAGTGCAAAAAACAACCTGACCTGGTGCCTATTCTCGGGTTTCATATGGACAGTTTGCAAAGTCATCAGCGAGCCAGCCTCCTTTAATGTTGATTCTTTAGAAGGGAACACAAAGCCCATTAAACAGCTTGTTTTCCCCAGGCTTGGCTGGCTCCCAAGCGGGAAAGGCCTGTGTCCAGCTGGGGTGATGCGCACGGCCGCCATGTCTCCCCCTTCCCATAACAAGTTTCTAACAGGCCCTGCCGTTCATCCCACCCCCTCCCCCACCCCTCCCCCACCCCCACTCCCACCCACCACTGCCTGCTCTGAAACAGCCTTACACTGGGCACCAGGTGGGCTGTGCCTGCACAGACAGGGCTCTGGCCTAGCTCACAATCCCGTGAGACGCAAGGGACCGCGAGGTACTGTTCGATCCAGGAACCAGCCCAGGCTGCTGGGGTGGGGGCGGGGCAGCATCCCGGAAGTATGGAAGGACCAGGGACCCCTCTCTGAAAGGTTTACAGACGTCAAGTGAGGACAAAGGTGAAATAAGTGTTCCAGACAAAAGGAATAACCCATGGGAAGGCCCCCACAGGCAGAACCCTGAATGTCTGAACAACAGAAATGAGACCAGTTTGGAGGGTGGGGGTCAGGGTGAAGGGTGGCCCCCCTTATCCAAGGTTCCCTTCGCATTCTTGCCGACTGACTTCTCACACTGCGGCCCCTGTGGATGGCACTACGCAGCCG
>PVKM010032857.1:0-16229 GCA_004027735.1 Carollia perspicillata
ATAGTAATTTCTAGAACGTCCAACATAGCACCTGGCAAATAACAAGCATTCACCAAGGTGGAGTACTTGTTATTTTAGTTAAAGAACAAGAGTATCAATAAAAGAGGTGTGATTCTACTTGTGGAGCTATTCGTGTTTTCCAGAGTCCTTGCATATTAGCCCTTTTACTCCTCTCGATAATTCTGGAAGGTAGGCAGGATGCATCTAGCCCAAGTTTACAGACAGGAAAACTGATGCTAAGGAAGCTTAAGTGGCTTTCCCGAGATCAAAGATCCAGCAAAGGGCAGACATTTTATTTTTTAGAGTTTCTTTCCGTGAGCACCAGAGATTATCAAAAGGTAAAGAGCTCCCTGTGCTAGTGAGTAATGGAGCTCACACATTACCAGGAGCTGGAGAATGCATTTGGCCCAGCTTAATGGCTTTACGGGCTTGGAGCTTTCAAACAAATGCAAACTTTTAGTGTGTGTGCATTTAGGTTTTGCCAAGAGTAGATGGCTTTCTATTTTTAAAAAGGAGGGGGGAAGAACATTGGAAGGTATTTAAATCAAGCTCTAAAGTCTTCTTGGACATCAAATAACTCTTAGAAAACAACATTTTGATGAGTTAAGTATAAATGAATCAAAAACATATGGACTAAATTTCCCTTGAAATACACAAGGGTCTAAAAATTAAAGGGAAAATGCATTGATAAAATACGTTTGGGATTTTATTGAAACCAAAACATTTATAAAACCATTACACATCCAGATTCACCCAACCTCGGCACTCTCTCCTGCTGGCCGGGGCCAGCCTCTTCAAACCCCCTGAATAATAGATGGCCAACTGTTTCCTTTCTCTCCAAAAAAATCACTGGGAGCCCAAGCCATCCACAGGTTCGGATCCTGTCTTGTATGCAGTTGACGAAACCCTTGCAGTGGTGCTAACTGCAATTCTCCTGCATTTCAAAGCATCGGCCCTGGTCCAAGGGCTCTGTGTGCCCCATCCTACTGAAGGCCTAGTAGCCAATTTCTGCCTAAATAGTTTCGTAAGTGACTATTAAATTAAGCTTCCAAGTTGTGATCTTTAAAGCTAGTAAACCATCAGATTACTTTCCAGGCTTGTAAAATTAGCTAAAGATAAATTTTAAAGCTGTGTTCAGGGCTGGCCTAGAGGAATGGGACTACAATGTACCCTGCCACCACGGGCACCACCACGGTGGCTTCCAGTGAGTTGGCAACAAGCATGTGATATTAACTGAAGCCCTTAATTTAAGGGAACAAAATCAACCAACTAGTAATTAACAAATTATTCTTAAACAGACTTTGCTTAAAAATTAAGTTGAACTACCATGTTTCCATAACTCGTCAGGAAAACGCTGACTGGTACTTAAAGTAAACACAACTTAAGCAGATGGTGAGCTCCCGCAGTGCACCAAACCTATACTTACACCATTCAGCGCTGTCAGACTGGGCTGTGCTACCTGGACACTCAGCAGAATTCATGGGCATGTTTGCAACATTTGGTCATGATTTACTGTCCCATGAAGATGACAACTGAGGGCTGTCAGTTTTCCTGTTGGAAAGTTCTGCACCCATGAGACGGGTAGACTCTACTGGAAGGAAGTGTTTTTTAGCTGATGCCTCAAGAGCATGTCATAAAAGGAAAGATGACCCTGACCCACCTGAGTGCAGACAAGTGCTCCTGTATTTACCCAGGTATTTATTCACTCATTCAAGAAGTAGATCTACCAATTGTTCACCTGGTGGACAGCATTTGTTAGGCCCTGAGAATATGAAGCTGAATGATAGGCAAAATACTCACAAATCACACTGGCACACAGAGAGAGAGAGAGACAGAGAGAGGGAGAGAAATAGTAATGCAATTTGCTAAATTCTACGACAAGAATGTTTTAGAAAGCACTTGGGACCCTAAGAACTGAAGAGCTGACTCCACATGAGGGGTTTGGGGACACCTTTGCCTTCAGAGGTGTCATCTTAGGGGAGGGGCTGTGTGGCCTGCAGGTTGAGAGTTTAGGTCCTGAAGGGACAGCCAGCACAGGTTCCAATTCTGGCTTCACCGGTTTTTGGCTATGTGACTTTGGGAAGTTTACTTAACCTTTCCGGGTCAGGCTCCCCCTCTGCAGGATGGCACTGACTGTGGCAACCACATCATTGTGAAGGTTATAGGAGTGGCGGGTACATAAGTGCAATTATCTTAGTCAGACATTAGAAATTTACCCAATAAAGGTTGGGTAGAGAGAATATTCCAGTTAGCAGACTAGCACATGTAAAGGCAAGGGTTTATGAAAGGTCTACTATTGTGAGTATAATATTAATAAAAAATTTAGTATAGTAGGTTCATAACATATAAGTGGAGAGGAATCAGGTGTAGATTAGGGTGACATTGTCAGAGACCTTGTACATCAAGCCAAGAAGGTTAGATTTTAGCTCTGGGCAGTTGAGATCCAGCAGGGGTCTGATATAGTCAGCTTTGGTTTTCCAGATCATTCTACCTGCAACATGGGGCCTCAGATAGAGAGTATCGTAAGGTCCCCAGCATGTGTGGAGACATAGCATCACATGAGGAGTCTGGTTTTTGCTTTTGTTTTTTGTTTTTATTACAAACAGAACTGTCTGTAGTCAAGGATGACAAGAGAGACATTTCTACTTACCAAAGGAAAATTGTGGGGCACACCCAAAGCACAGCTATTTTCTCATCCTTACCTTGCTGTCCAAGTTTGGGGGTATCTAAATGTGTCTTTCTGCCCACCCTCCACACACTTTGTGACTTGGATTTCAAAACTCACTGTTGGAAGTACATTTGTAACTGGTCAGTTTTATTCGTTTTAATGGCATTCACAAATCACAGGATGTTATGTGTAGAAGAGAATTTATGGCAATTGCTAAATCCAACTGCTCCCCACTCGGGGGTCTCTGGATTCCTAGGTAGTCTGTGAAAGTAATAACAGATCAGTTCTATTTTCAGCATTTCCAAAAGCTTAAGATCTATTTAAACATTTAGTCATGCACCAAGAAGCTCTCACATGCCAAGTAAAATGCCAACTTTCTTTTTAATTTGGGGTGGAATTTTTTATACAGTATAGTAACATCAGTTATCTCATGTTGATCACAATTTATGATGGACAATTATGAATGCCTTTAATGTTAAAAGAAAATGAATTAGCCCTGGCTGGTGTAGCTCAGTGGATTGAATGCTGGCCTGCACACCAAATGGTTGCTTGTTCAATTCCCAGTCAGGGCAGATGCAGGCCAGGTCTCCAGTAGGGGGCACTTGAGAGGCAACCACACACTGATGTTTCCCTCTCTTTTTCCCTCCCTTCCCTTTTCTCTAAAAATAAATAAATAAAATCTTTTTGAAAAATAAATAAAAGAGAATGAATTAATTACTAGTAATCAAGCAGGAAAAAAAATCTTTCAAATACAAAAGTACAAGGCAATAAAGAGGCTCTTTATGGTAAAAAGTTGGAACTCGGTGATCTCTAGTCCATCCTCAATAGTCCCCTCCCAACAGCCCCCTTTAATGGTAACTTTCTGGTACAGTCCACACCCTCATTCCCATTCCATTTTTAAAGTGCAAAACATACTCTTTAATGTGAATGTCTCATGGAAATGAAAACATACATCAGCATGTTTGGGATTATCTAAATGTTAACAGAAAGCCTGAACTTCAGCTCACAAGAAATCAATGAGTTAAGCAGTATATCTGCTCTTGGATGAAATTCTATTATGTAACAGTGAACGTGTCTCTAGGTAGTATGGGCTGTAGGCAGGATTCTAATGCTTTGTCTCTTGCACACTACCCAGTAAATACTTAAGGCAGTGCATTAATGATGCATCACAATGCATCCCAACCACAAATGGCTTCTGAATAAAAGCCTTTTTGGATAACTGGAAAATATCATGCAGGGACGAATGCCAGCATTTGTAAATTCACCCTGAGAGTTATCAGATTCTAATCTCACAAATGTCTATTCTCCTTTTGGTTTCAGAACAGATATAGGACTATAATTCCAAAAACAGTCATATAAAGAATACTAAATACAGCAATCATTTGGAGTGGCTGCATTTAAGAAGTGGGATATGACATTGGAGTTAACAGGATTATATCTTTAAATACAATTATTAATGATATCACTACTAATAACAACAGTTGCAATTCCATTTAGTTAGATTATCGTACCAACTACACCTTAAATTTCCTGTTGTCAGGCGAAATGAGCTGTGCTTTTCTTTTACTTCTTGAATTCAGTGGCCACTAAAATTAGGATTTTGTAGGCACGCAGTAAAATACTTGGTGACGCAACTAAAAAGCATCTTGTACTGGCAGAAAGTAATGGAAGGAAGAGCTATGGCGCCGAGATTTCAGTGGTATTTTCACCACACAGAAAGCTTCACCTGAAGAAGATGAAATGGCGGCCTCTCTTGGCAAGAAATCTGTCTACAGTACAGTGATTAGGAGCGCAGGGAAAGGAGGCAGCCATGACAGACGGTGAATGCTGGCTCTGCCACTCAATAGCTACATGATCTTGGGTATAATCTTCAGCCTTTGTGAGCTTGAGTTTCCTCATCCGAACGGAGATAGTAACATCTACTAAATAAAACAACGCAAGTTAAGTATTTCACATAGTGCCTGGCATATAGTAGGCATTCATCAAATTGATTGATTGATCTACTTTCTCTACGTGAACAGACAATACTATGAAGTCTTTGGTCACACTCCTAAACAAGGGGCTTATCGCTGTCATTCAGGGTGGCAGAGTCCTTCCTGCTCATCTCGTCAGCAGGTCTTGTGAGCAAGGGCTGACTTCTCTGGAGGGCGCCGTCGTACTGAATCTGCAGCGTCAAGTCAACGTGGAGACAAAATCATGACTGTTTTGCACCAAACCGAAGACCTCTGATGCTTACTCTCCCTCTTAATTAAATGAGGGAAAGGACCACTAGACAGTTCATCATTTGCTCTCACAGACTCTTTGAGTCAGTTCAAGAGCATTGCTGGAATTTTATACAACGGAATAATTGTAATCTAGCCCCCCAGATCTTACCATCTTGGTCACATACACTTCAACCTCACCATCAAATGCTGTGAAAGGTGAACTGGCCCCATCGGTCAGAGGCAATGACTAGTGTCCAAGCAGAATCTTAGAGACTCTCAGAGTCTTTCCTCTACTTCAGAACCTAATGCTAAAATTCAACATTTGGTTATCGCTAGAAGAAACTGTGGTGGCAACTCCAGTTAGTTGGAAGAAATGATTAATTGCATCTAAGCACAGGCAAATCATTGGCCATCGGAGTCTGAGAATAAAGCTTCGTAGTCAGCACATTTAAGACAGTATAATTCAAGTCTGAAGAGGAACTGATGGGTTTTAAATTCTGCTGCCCCTCTGGAAATCCATTTCTTTCAGATGTTCTTGCTACCCTCAGTCAAAGGAATCACACATAGATGAGGAATAAACCAGCCCTGTTCTGTGCCCACTCCCCAGGGAAAACATTAGAAGAAAAAAAAAAAACACTCCCTGCTGTTTTCTAGCAAACACACAGGGAAGCTAAACACAAGCCAACAGATTGTTTGTAATGGGGCCGAGGTCTCACATACGTTTCAGAAACATCAGAAAACATGAGGGACGAAAGGCCATGTGCACAAATGCACACAGCGGACACAGCCCCATAATAAGACCTCTGCAGCTCGGGCAGCAAGGGCGAGAAGCATCGATTTTCACTGGAGAGGCCATATCAGGTTACAGGAATGCACACATTTAATTTTTATGAGACTGAAGGCTCACAGAAACAACAACAAAAAAATTCCCACTTTGTGACACATTAATGTAACCAGTGAAGGGCAACTTCAAAATAAAACAAAGGGAAAGGCTTCATTGTGTTCTCAAAAGGCCTTGGAAAATAAACTGTAATGCCACAAGCCACTCTGACATGTTCTGTGACACTTTTAGTCTCCTGGCTAGACAAATGCTGGGTGCAGGTCACATCCCCAACTCCTTTCTTTTATATAAATACACAGAGATGGCATTACTCACTCCTTTCCGGTCGCTCTAAAGAATATTGTTCATCTTCTAGATAAATCCAAGAGTCACCAATCTTCCGGCTCCCAGCCCCAACCCAAGAAGAGCAAGGCAGAAACGCGATTTCATGCCAGAGCATCCTCTTCCAGCCAAATGTAATTTACGGCAGAGTGTTTGGTTCATCTGTCACGCAAGAATTATACAACCTCGGCCGCTTACCCTGACAATAAATATGCGCTCCTCATTCAGGTAAATGAGATTGTTTCAGGAGTAAATTGACTCCACCACGAAAACGTGCCTTTTGCAAAGAAAACAAGTGTTTGAAATGTGTCTCCCGATGCAGATGATGCAGCTGACACTTCCTTGAGGAGGCTGGTTCCATGGCCCTCATTCATACGAAGCGGAGAAGGAACAGGCAATGAGAGCCAGGAACATCTGATAACAACTCTGCTAAATCAACTCTCGGCTTTTATCAGCATGCAGCATCTCCTGGGCAGATATGGCGGGGAAAAGGTCAACACGCAAATCTCCACTAACGATCATACATCCAGAAATAAAGCAACCTCACCAAATGACACTGGGTTGTTCCTAGCCCACACGAAGCTTTTAACTATCCACTCCCTCCTGTGGAGTTGCCTATGTGGCAGCTTCTCCAGAGCCTTGTAGAGAAGGTATCATTTTCTCACTCATAGATGGGGAAACTGAGGCAGCACGCAGCATCCTAAGTGTCCAAAGACTCTCAGATGATTATGGACTATGTCAGAGTAAAAACAAAAAAGCCAGGGGGTGCAGGTAATAATCCCAGCATTCATTCAACCCGGGTGCTTTCAGAGGGGTTACAGTACATGATCTCTACTCGTAAGGTGCTTATGACCTAATTACAAAAATAAGACGTTCAGACACTAAAGGAAACAATGATATCGGAGAGAAACCTCCAATGCCAAATACACCCTCTCCTCGGTATGTTCAATTCAGAGCCACGTGCACTTTATGAATTTACGGAATTGATAGAAAGATAAGTTAACACGTGGTTTCACACTCAGAACTGCACAATAACAGCCAGGGACGCAGTTCAGAACATGCTGTTTGCTAAATTGTTCATGTCCGCATGGCCTTCCTGATGAATATCTGGGTAAACTGTAATAGTCTTGGGTATAATTATTTACCAGTGACCAGATTCTATGGCTCCCCTTGAAAGAAAAAGAAGTTAACGTGGTTTAAAAATCAACAGTCTCAAATACTGAGCTATTTTATCGAGTTACAATGACATGTGGCAACATAAACGTGTCTGTATTTTTTGGCATTTCCTGTTCTTGGAATCCCAAATTTCTAAATATTTCCAAGAAACTTTTAAATATCCATATTTTAGGGAACTCGCATAGCACGGGATCAAATAAACATGAAGAAGCAGTGACGATAAAAGGCAGAAAAGTATCCACCGATAACCGCATTGGGTGTTAAATGTTGGCATTCGACTGGAATCTATAAAAGGAATGAAGAAATTAATGATCTAATAGTTATAATAGTCAGTAATTACATTTTCAGAGTCTGGAAGCATAATTAATTGCAGCATACCTTTGAGGTATCATTTTCTTCATTAAAAATGAGCCGGCGGAGATGGAGCTGAGAGGCAAGCTGCCTCTGGCCGCGGGCAGAAGGGAGAGAACCATCAGCAGCCGGGCATTCCAGAGCCCGGGGCCTCACGGAGCCTGCCCTCTCCGAGCTGGCAGCAGAGAGCCCCTTCTGCGCGGGGCATGGACCAAAAGCTGTCTTCCTTCTCTCGTCAACTATTCCTCTCAACTACAGCCAGTGACCCATTCAGTTCCCGGATGAGATTCTTTTCAGACTGTGGGTTCCTTGGCAGGCTGCCACCAAAAAAGTATAGTCGAATAAAAGGAGATACATCGAAGTCTGGATTTTCCAAGTTTTTATGACAGCAGAAGGAAGAGGGGAAAGGGCAGAAAAATATAAAGAAGCCTAGTCGAACAGAGGATGTAACAAGCAGAAATGGCATTATTCTAAAAATAAACTGTGTTTACCTATTTACAGATGCATCTAAATCACTGTATGAGGAATTTGAACCACAAAGATACATTAGAAGCCTTTTTATACTAAAAGTATATGTCTATGTATTTGTGCCTCTAAAATTTGAAGATAAAGAGTGCATGTTCTTCTCATATTAACGAATGTAAGTTTCAATAAACAAAACATTAATACTCTGGGAAAAATGACCGAAAGGCATAGACAGACATGAAAAAATGAGTCACAAATTGCCAGCAAATGAATGGAAAAATGCTCAACATCCCTTTTAATCAAATCAAAGCAAGCTAAAAGAATTTTAGACCTAATAAATTGGCAAAGATTTCTTTTCTAATGACAATATCTTAAATTCTGATTAGAGGTAAAGTTGAACAGGCATGATGCAGAGCCACGATGATGAGGAGGCAATTGGTACAAGCTGTCTGAAAGCAGTTTAACAGAATCTATCACGATCCACTTGTTGGGCTAATTCCTTTGGGAAAAGTAAGAGCTGCAGATGAAGGGTATTGTGCAAGCAGGTTCGTCGCAAGATTATTTATTAGCAGGGAAAATTTCAAAATACCGTATGCATCTGATAATGAGCAGAATGGCTTAAGTGACTTAGGACAAATAGAAAGTTATATAGTCATTGAAATATTTTTTAAAAAAAATAAATCTTGACCGTGGGGAAGTGTTTACAAAATAACATGAAGCACAAAAATATCCAAACACAAAATTGCAAATGAATTATAGCTAAATGATATGGTTGGAAAAAAGACATAGACCGTATAAAGGATATACATCTAAATCACCAACAGTGATTATTTTTGTTTAGAAGTCTCTTCTTTACATGTTTCTGTATTTTCCATGAGTTTTTTAAATCAGAAAACAGCAAACTTATCTAATTTTTTTAAAAAGGAGCATAAGGTAATCATTCAACTTAAGATACAGCTATTTTTTCACCGTTTTTGCTCAAGCCAGCTAAAATTCATCTTGACTCAGAAAGGAACACACCAGCAGGCAGACTTAAGCATTCAGATTCATTGATTTGCAGTGTTAAAACTTTGGAACTTTCTTTTCCTAGTTATTCTTTCAGGAAAAAAATAGATGCCCTGTTGTCCCTCTTTGGGTTATTTTTCTCACAAGGTCTGCTTTAGGGGAAATTTGGAGGAAAGAGGAGTTACCAACACCATTATTTTAAAAGTCTGTGCTGTAATTTTAAAATCCCAGACGACACGGCCAAGCTGCCTGGGTGCTGGCCGGCCTCGTGACGAGCCACAGGACTACATACGGGCAAAGCTAGAAATGACGCAACTAAAAAGTGATTGCTGCTTGTTTGAGAAATATGCACAGGATGTGCCAGAGAGACTCCTACACGGGATGTTTTTCTGAATGAATTTCTTTTAAGTTCTGTCACATGAAACTCATGTAATACTAGGAATCCCTATGATGGGAGGACTTCATTCTAAATGCATCTACCACATTGCCTTTGCCACTGGCTGGTCAAAATATGCAACTCTGCAGCTGTGTAATTATAACATCCTATTATACAGTTTCAGCACTTGTTTTATCTTGGCCCAAGCATGGCCGTTAATTAACAGATTTCAGAATCTTTCTTCAAATACAGCTTGACACAATAACTAATGGAATTGGCATCACAAAAAAATTCATAGCTGTTCTCAATGCCTGTCCATTGCA
The DNA here is from genome assembly GCA_004027735.1 of Carollia perspicillata. Taxonomy (NCBI): domain Eukaryota; kingdom Metazoa; phylum Chordata; class Mammalia; order Chiroptera; family Phyllostomidae; genus Carollia; species Carollia perspicillata. The sequence goes on from PVKM010032857.1 coordinate 9,731, forward strand.
TTTAGATTGACATCTGAACCCCTAACCTGGCTCATCACGCCTCACTTTCAAAGTCATCTTGAAGCATTTTGCCCCCTTTCCCACTACACTCTGGCCACACTGACCTTTTTTCTTTTTCTTAACCACGACAAGCTTGTTTTCATAGTACTATGTGTCCTCTACACCTGGAATGTTCTTCCTCTTAATCTTAAACTGATTGGGTCGGCTATGTTTTCAGGTGAATTAAAAGTAATCGAGTGAGCAGATAATAATCCAATGAAATGGCACATTAAAATTAACATATTTTAACAGTTCATTTCTATTGTATTTTTTCCATTACCATTTATTTTTAATCTGATACTCTTGCTTAGGAAAAACTGACCTTTATTTACCTCCAATATTTATAAGGTAACTTTCAAAAGCATTCCCGATAAAAACGTTATAAATGAGCCAATGTCAGAAGCAAAAGAATGAACCAGATTTCTTTATTGGCTACAACTCAGAATCTACGGGGCTCTAACACCAACTTGCTATCTGTCTTAACTGTTGTGTCTTAGGGGAATGATGGTACTTACTTCCCTTATCTCTTTCATTTCAAATAGTGTAACATTATGAATGCCATGCATATAGCGTTAACTCATGGCACTGTGTACAAGCCCTGCTGGAGCCGGCCGACACTGGGATGTCCCCTAAGGATTCCAGTCTTCTGGTAGAAACTTGTATACTCTCTTCCCCTGAGTGCAGGCTGGACCTAGTGACTGGCTTCTAATGAATAGAACATGGCAAAGGTGATGGGATGTCACTTCTGAGATTAGATTACAAAAAAAAAAAAAAACAAACAAAAAAAAACCCCTGCGATGCCAATCTCTCACTTTCTCCCTCTTGCAACACTTGCTTATTCTTAGCCTGCCAAGAGCCATACAAATAAGCTTGGACATGTATCTTCTGAGACCTGCAACAGCCTGTACATTTGGAAGTAGACCCTCCTCTAGCTGAGCTTCAAGATGACTATAGCCCTAGCTGACACCTTGATTACAGCCTTGTGAGGGACCCTGAGCCAGAGAGCCCAGCTAAGGCACACCCAGATCCACGACCCACAGAAACTCTTAGTTAATAAATATATATGTATGCGGTGGGAGGTGTGATTTGTTACATGGCAATAGCTAACTAATGCAAATATTTACAACCCAAACCACATACTTGACATATCCTTTTTTATTAGGAATATAATAAAAGGAAATTTTAGCTCTCTTAAGTGTACAAATGAAATCTTAGGTTGCAGGGGTATGGAGAATTTTCAGAAGTAGAAATACTTAATCAGGATTTATTCCCAAAAGGAATGATTACTATTATTTGGTACATCAACCATGAAGCCACTCATAATTTATACAGCATTTTAGAATATAACTGCTGTTTTCACATTCATAGCCACTTATTCTTGTTTAAAAGGCTATGAAGTATTATTATTATCTCCACCTTACAGATGAGGAGACTGAGCTCAGCAGATTTCCCGACTTCCATGAAGGCAAGGACCTTCTCTCTGTTCACCACGCTTCCCCAACACCTGTCTAGCTCTGTAAATGCCTACAACATATTTGTTGAGTGGCCACCTCCCACAACAGTGCCATCTCTAAAGATGGTGCCTTCCTTTGTCATGAAGTTCCCCAGCTGACACACACACCAATCAACCGATCTATATATTTACGTGACTATGCATTCCTGGAACCAGTGTACATGTTTCCCAAACAACACAGGCCCTTCTGAAAGCTCGCTCTATTCTAAAGACAGTAAAGAGGTCGTCCCCTAATTTAATCCTGTTTTTCATACAGTTCTACATTGCCAAAGACAGAGCCCTATAGCTCTTTTATGAGCTAACAACCCCTTTTCAGTAAATCAAATTTCTTCCCTCACATATCATTTTTTATAGTCTCCTGGAATGAGGCTACAGACAACAAACCTTTCTAAGAGCCACCAAATAAGGTCAACAGACAGCTGGGATCTCCTCATCCCCCACAACGCTCCCCCACCCCTGCCTCACACGGCCTCTTTCCCCCGATCAATGTGGCAAGTAGGAAGTAATAGGTCTTGTCAAAGGTCACTACAAAATAACCTCAGGAGATGCTAGATAGAGGTGCCCACAAAAATGCAACAATGTGCTGACAAGGAAACAGGAGGTCAGGATTTTGATTAGGAGCTTTATATAGGCTTTAAATGCCCTTTCTTTTCAGAGCTTCACACTCAAGAGATCATTCAGTCTTCAGCCACACGCCAAAAGCTTCTCACATATGACCTAGTGAAAAAAGTATGTGTTCAAAAAGATACCTGGAGCCATTAAATAATCAATCTGCAGTTTAAGAAGAAAAGAAAATCATTAGCTATGATCACTCTTGGAATTGTATGATTACAAGTAAAAGAACTGTAATATATCATGCGTAGAGTAACAAATTAGTAAATCACCTCTTCATTCGGCCAATATTGAAGAAGGGATAGGCTACTACGTGTTGGGAAAATGGTGATGAACCAAACACGCATGATCCCTGACATTTCAGAATTTAGACTCCAGTAGGACATTCAGATTTTAAATTTTAAAAACTGAATTAAAAGTCACTAAAATGAATATAACTTTGAAAACTGACAAGTGATATGAAGGAGAAGTTCAAGATGGCAGGAGTATTTCACAGGGGACTGAATTTAGGTTAGGGACACAGGGAAAGCAGCAGTGGTCTAGGCAGAAATGGTCTGGGCAGAAGGGGCAGCATATGCAAAGGCCCTGCAGCTCGTAAGGCTTGCTGCATTCAAGGGCCTGAAATCCCAGTGTGTTTGGGGAAGGGGCTGGTGTTTTGAGATGAGGCTGGCCTATCTGAAGCCGGAGACTGTGATCCTGACTCTGTTCATAACTGTAGGCCAAACTCTTCCCCCTGAACACCAGACTTGGCACCCCACTGTGTCCTGGACATCTTCTCACACATAACCTGCCCGAGACTGAGCTCCTCATCTCCTCCTCCAAATCTGTTCCATCAGCCATCTGCCCCATCTCAGTAGACAGCAACTTCAGCCTCTCAATATCTCAGGTCAAAAACCTACGCATCCTCCCAGACTTCTTTCTTACCCTTGTACCCAATGTGTCATCAAGTCCTTTCAGCTTTACCTTCAAAATAAGCCAAACGCCTTCTCACCGCCTCTCCCACCATCACCCACTGCAGGCTGCCACTCTCTTGCCTCCTAACAGGTCTCCCTCTGCCACCCTCGCCCTCCACAATGTGCTCCTCAGCCACAACAAGGAAGGTCTTTAGAAGTGATGGAGTCTGTCCCCAGAGCTCTCCAACAGCTTCCTTTATTGCTGGGGTAAGTATCCAATGTTCATAGCATGGTCCCAAGCCCCTACATAATTTGGCCACCCACCGCCTCCCACTCCTTCCTCACGGCCTCAGTGTCTGCTTCCTTGCAGCTCCCGGGACACGCCAGGGCCTCTGTACTGGCAGCTCCTTTAACTGAAAGCTCTTTCTCCAGGTCTCTGCAGGAATTGCTCTCTCACTCTAGCAGCTCCCTGCTCATGTCACCTACTTAAAAAGGCCTTCCCTGACTCCTCCATCTGAAAGAGGAAAGAGTGTGTTGTACCCACTTACCAAGCTTCATCTTTCTGTTTAACACTTCCTGCTCTACGGTGCATTATATATTTACTTATGTGTATAGAGATTTTGTCTGCTGGTAACTGCTATGACCTTAGAACCTGGAAGACTTACAGCTAGAGAGAGCAAAGGCACACCTTTCATGATGTGCTTTGTTGGGCTGCCACATGACCACCTCCAGAAGGTCTTCAGTAATAAAATTACAATCTCTCAAGAAATATATTGAGTGTCTAATATCGCGCTAAGATTGAGACCCTGGAGAAGTAAGAGAAGGAGTGAGAAGTCTGGCTAGGAGGAGAGAGAAGGAGGCATGGCTTAGGCAGGCAGTGGGGGGCGGGCGGGGGGGCAGCCTGAGTTCCTGTGATAGGCCCTGGGGTGGAACAGAATGTGCTGAGGGGCAGAAACAAAAGGAATAAAAGAAGTGTGAGGGTGCCCAAGGCAAATGTGGTCTCTGTCACAATTCTGGCTCAGCTCAACTCCAAAGGAAGGTGTTTTCAACCAGCATAAGGGGAAAGAGATTAAGGTCTTCAGAGTACACATTTATCTTGCCGAAAGACTGGTCATGTGTTTTTTATAATCATAAAAAAAAACCTCCAGCAAACTTGAATGTCAAACAATAGGGAATGGTTAAGAAATTATGGTATAGCCACTCAATGGAATATGATGCATAATCATAGCTTTGAAAACTATGTAGCAACATGAAAAAAAATGTCTGTGGTATAGTTTTAAGTGAAGAAAGCAGAATTTTAAAATGTACCTCTGCTCTGATTAAAACTATGCACCTCTAGACAAGGAATGGAATAGACTATGAAAATGAAAAATTAATGATTTCTTAAGGCTATTAGATTCTCTGAGATTTAGTCATCCCACCCTATTTCTGAATTTCTAAAAAATTTTTACAATTGTTTTTAAAATTATTTATTTACTTTTAGACAGAAGGGAAGGGAGGGAGAAGGAGAGGTAGAGAAACATCAATGTGTGGTTGCCTCTCGAGTGCCCCCCTCCTGGGGACCTGGCCCACAACCCAAGCATGTGCCCTGACTGGGAATCAAACTGACGACCCTTTAGTTCACAGGTCGGTGCTCAATCCACTGAGCCACACCAGCCAAGGCTATACAAGGACATCCATCAATATGCTGAGTCTCCCTAGGCTGATTCTCCCAGGAACATTTGCCCGACATCAAACATCTCATGCTGGTACTAGGAAACTCATGACAAAGAACAATGTTCAAGCACCCCATGATCAGTTCACTCAGGGTTAATTAACCATCTGCCCTGTGCAAGGGACTATATGCTAGATTCAATGAGGGAAATCGAATCTGAGCAAGCATCAGTTTTTGCTCTTATAGAGCTTACAATCTAGGCGAGGGAATTCATGACAAACATAAAAATAACCTCAGCAGAAGATAATTTTTTAAAAAGTCATAAACTATATTAACAAAGCATAAGGAATTCATTAATTTTCCATTCAGTTTTTAGTTTGGGAGAGAAGTGTTTCCACAGGCAGAGGGTGGAGGGTGAAGGAAAGGGGAGCGATGGGCGAGGACAGGGGACACTCCAGGAGAGAGCAAAGGCCGAACAAGATGGCCACTCAACACAAACAAGTGCTCATTATGGGTCTGGCTTCAATGTGGGATAAATCTATAGGGATTTATTTAGTAGCCAAGTGGAAAGAGAGTGAGCAAAGGGACCAGACAAGGCTTGTTTGAAACCCCAACTTGGCCATTTACTGATTTTGTCACAGTAACTGGTTTTGTCCTTTAACTTCTAAGCCTCAGGGTTTTTTACTGATAAAAAGGGATACCTTCAACTCCTTGGTAAGTTTGTTATGAAGGTCGACATGGTAGTTCAAGAGAGTAGATACTGGCCCAGACTCATTAAAGACCCAACCAATAATTCTGTTCCCCTTAACTCTCACTTCATAGAAGGAACTGGTTGAGGAGGAGACAGGGCAGAAGGACAAAACTCATGGGACACTGTTAAAGTTGGGGTCTAGAAAACTTGGCCGTGACATGTTCACAATGGCCAAGGGAAAAGGTGAAGTCAGTGATTGTCATGAAGGTTCAAGCTGGGGGCACAGAGGATGACAGTAACCCCGTGGAAATGGGTGTGTCACAAGGAACAGTGGTATGAAGATGTGAATGTTTGAACAATTTGAAAATTAAGAAATAGCAGTAGTCCATCTAGGAGGAAATGGCCAGGGTAAGTTGGAAGTCGGGGCTCATAGCCCAGGAGAGAGGTGTGGGTTAAAGACACAGACGACATACGCCATACAAGTTTTAGTAGTTGACTATTCCTATTGCCATGGTCTACAATACTTCTGTTAACCTTTTTCTGTTGTTCATCTTGATATATTCATCCCAAATATGTAGAGAAGTCATTGGATCAAATTACCCCACTGGTATATATTACAGCTAAATTTAGCATCCCATATTTTCCTCCATGATGTGTTATCTTTTTTAACAACTTAATTGAGATAAAATTTACATATCACGCAATTCGCCCACTTAAAATGTACAATTCCGTAGCCTTAGAATATTCACAGGTCTGTGAAACCATCACCATTATCCATTTTAGAACATTTTCATCACTCCAAGAAGAAAGCACACATCCCTTTAGTTGTCTCCCCCATGTCCCCAGTCCCACCCTCAGGTTTAGGCAACCACTAATCTGCCACCTGTCTCCACGGATTGCCTCTTCTGGACCTTTCATATTAATAGAACCATATAACATATGGGCCTTTGTGTCTGGATTCTTTTTCTTAGCACAATGTTTTCAAGGCCCATGCATGTGATAGCATGTGTCAGTAAGCACTTTCTTTCCTTTCCTGACCAAATGATATTCCAATATATGGACATACCATATTTTCTTTATCTGTTCGTCAGTTGACA
>PVKM010032858.1:0-16226 GCA_004027735.1 Carollia perspicillata
GCTTTAATGCTGTAATACAATCTACATGGACAACGTAAAAAGCTACATGGCTTTTCCTCAGTAAATTGAAATTATTTATACAAATTAGACTAGACTTACATCTTTTATTTAACATGGACAATCTGGAATACATATTGAACCTATTTGGGGCATTTTGTTTAATATATTCCAGTAATCTGAAAAGTCACCCTATGTATAGTAACTAAAGTATCCAGATAGGTGTTAATTCACTCAAGAAACTCTTGCTAGCTTTCCTTTAATTGTTTTAAGCTTTTGTCCAGCAACCAGTGGAAAACCAGGGCCTGAGATCCCGCCCTCTCCATGCCACTGAGCTCTGCACACTAACCAGACCAGGCGGCGGCCTCACAGCCTGGGGCTACATAAGCCAGAACAGTACATTTCCTCCTAGCAAAACTAAGAAAGGAGTGTATCCGGTTATCCTTACAATAGACTAAAGGCAGGCGCCTGCTACAGAAAAACTGAGAGCTCCAGCTGGAAGCTTTTCTCCACCACTCTCCAAAACAAGTTAAGTGAGCCAAGCAAATGTGACTTCTTACTGTATAGTTGTGCTGAGCGAATGTGGGGAGACAATTGGTAAAATCAAGAAAAAGGAAAATATTCACGACTCCCACCCTACACTTACCTGTCAACGACCCAACATATCATCCATGTACACCTACCGTTTTCATTTTCATTAATGGGCCAAAAAGGGATGCAAATTGATCCTACTTTTGTAGCCCTGGCTTGACAAGATGGCTAGAGGCTTTGGTCCAACGAGATGATACATGTTCTTTCTCAAGATTAATAGTCATGGAAGTTTCAACAAGCCTCCCTTCCCCAAGGGTGGAACTGTTACAGACCACAATTTACTTGAGAGATTTTGGTTTTTAACATCCTTCCCTTGTAACACAAGAAGCCTCTCGTTGAATATCTTTATATGCAACATATTATTGGACTAAATATCTCACAACAGCCACACATTTTAAAAATTACATCACGGAAAAAAATAAATAAGACCATACAGTGGAATGTTGTTATCACAGTCACTAAAGTATTACTTGTCCTAAAATAGACTCCACAGAAACTGTCACTGCCATAATTTAGCAAAATTGATCAGCTACACAGCCCAAATTTATGGTAAGGTCAATATATATCTCAATAACTTAACTTTTGGATGAAGAGGAAACAATACTCCATTTATAAAAATGCTATTCATAAAAGGCTGAGTTAATTTAACAAAGCCCAGTTAACATTATCCAAGTGAGGGAAATGGTTAACTAGCTGGTAATGGATAAAACAATGCTAGTAACAATACTAAGGTTTTTTCAAAAGTTTGTGACAACCGAGTTGCAATGCCCCGAGTGTTGACTCTATAATGAATAAATAAACAATGTAGGCAAATATGGAGAAAACTAAAGTGCTATATGTTGACATGACGGGAAAATGTTCATGAAACTTTTGTGAACTAAAAGTTTTTGACAAAAGATGCACTCTTTCACAGACACAAAATATCCTCACTAGTTTATTCAGTGATTGGTCAAAGGACAAAATTATCAAAGTGCCCTTCTAAGAGAAGAATATTCACTCAAGTATTATTCCCAATAGTATGTACTCTAATTTGCCCTATACTTAATAGTTGGTTATTTCATAAAGGTGCTTTTTTTTAAATAGCCATTTAAATTTATTTTTGTAAGGACACCACATACCCAACATGCTTTCTACTTGTTTTTATCTAAAACATCTCTGGCACAGGCGTGTCTGCTGCACATGTGCAATGACATGGAACTCACGACCTTTCAGGTATTCCAGAACTGAAGAATAAACAGCACAGATCTTTTCCAGGTCATGACAGAGGTTAGGCCTGAGGAGCAGCAAGTCCTAGTGAGCATTCAGCTAGACTGACAATATCTCAAGTATCATTTTAGTCATTTGAAGTTAACAGGGTCATTGGCCATTGAGAGTATGTCCAGAGAATTATAGTTAGAGTGATGAGAAATTTGGAAACCAGAAGATGTAAGTAACAGTTGAAAAGGATGAATGGAATATTTAGCCTACATAAGAAGATTACAAGGAAGCCTGGAAGGTGTACAAACATTTAAAGACAAGTTGTAGAAGCAGTTACAAGCATGTTCTTCTAAAAGAAAAGAATAATAATCAAAAGGTGGAAGTTACAGAAAAGCAAATTTCAGCTAAAACTTTCTAACAACTAGAACTGCACAACATGAGAAATGGATGGATGCCGCATTTCCCAGAAAGAATCTTAACAGGAGCTCGATGACCATCTGTCAGCGTGTCACAGCACAGAGCATGGCAAGCTGACCTCCATGTCTTCTGGAGGCTGTTTACTTTCGGTTACTTCTCTATTTCCTTATAGGATCTTGAGCAAAAACCAATCTCTTCCTCTCAAGTTGTAAAACTATGGTAAAAAGTAGCAGTATAAGTATACGGTAGTATAAGAAAGGAGGGAAATATCACGCTTAGAGAGATGATAAAGAATTAAGCCACCCTATGCGTACGGTAGATGGTCTGCTGGTCTGATTAAAATGCATAAGTATGAAATGGAGTAGCAGTGAAGGTGTCTGCAATGCACACAAAGGGACAATAAGCTGCTTGAAAGCCTCTGGAGCCATTAGGGAAGAAAGAGTATAAAAGTCCCAAGAGCAGCACCCCAAGAGAACCACTGTAACCTGAAAGCAAGGGTACAGGTTACCCATGTGTCTAACTCCCAAGAGCAGCTTAGCCACTGGAAAATCTGGCTCTAATTCCTAGTTGTGAGATGGCCAAATTTTTCAGTCACATGAGAAGTGAGTTTGTCAGGCTTCCTTAAAATTCCGTTCTTCAAAAATAAGCCTCTCATCCCTAGAGAGACTAATTAAAAACAAAATTCTGTATTCCCCACCATTTCCCTTTTGGTCAGGACAGGGAACAAACTGACAGCTTTACGAGGGGAGGGAGAAGATGGGGACTGATTGAAAGAAGGTGAAGGGATTAGTCAAAGGACATGTAATGAAGGACCCATGGGAATGGACGATGGTGTGGAGATGGACTAAGGGAGTCGGGGGTGGGCTAGGTGGAGGAAGGCAAAGGGGGGGAAATTTGGACAACTGTAATAGGATAAACAATAAAATATGTTTTAAAAAGAATTATTAATGAGAAATTAGACTTTCAGACAAAAGGCTACTTAACAGATTAGTCAATACCCACTGTACTCTTTGGCACCACCAGCCCCACCTCCCCTGGAGGAGTGTAACCACACTGAGAGACATAAGAAATATGTCTCAAGTGATTCACACCAAGAAGATTTATGGTTCTAAGCCCCAGCACAAGGACTTCTAGTGCTGTTACTACATATGGTATCTGTCACACCTCATCCCTCAATCTACAAAAATGGAGGATTAATCTCTTCCCTTTTTTCCTCCCCACAAATCCAGTTAAAGTTTGGAAAATGTCAGAGGGAGTTAACACAAAATAGTATCAGCTCCATGATTAGAAGAACTATAAAAGCCAAGAAAAAAGGGTCATTTTATTTGTCTCCAAATGTGACAGGAGGAATCAGAAATTAATAGAAAAAAATGCTCTAACCAAAAAAATGCTACATAACATTATTAGGAATGTGAATATAACTAAAGGGAAATTAATGATTAGAAGCAAAGCAGCTTTTAGAAAGAAACTCAGTGAGAACTCATTTACTTAGCACTGTAGGGGCTGAGTTATTCACCATATTTGAGAGTTCACCCTCCTCATACCTTTAAGCAATAATACTGTCTTTCAAACCCAGTATATAAAACAAAAATTAATCTATCCATGATGACATATAGAATTTGGAGCATCAATTATAATACTACAGGATCAAGGTAGATATCTACCTTGTTTCTATATTAAATGACTACCAACTACTGTGATTTTTTAAAATATTCTTTTTTTTATTTAATTTAATTTTTATTTTTTTATTGTTGTTCAAGTACAGTTATTTCCATTTTCTCCCCACCACTACCCCGACCCCAGCCATCCCCACCTCCCTCCTCTTCTCCCACACCCCTTTGGTTTTGTCCATGTGCCCTCTCTCACATCAGTGTTTCTCTCCCTCTCTCTCTCCCTCCCTTCTCCTCTCTCTAGAATCAACAGAAGAAAAAATATATATAAAAGGTAAATTAATAACTTCTTATAATATCCGTATCATTTTATTACATTACTTAACTTTGAGACATACTACTTATTATATTCCAACTTTCACACACTCTTTGGTATAGAGGAGACTGTACAGGCTATCCTCCCCAATCCTCTTAGCATCTCTGCCGGATAATCAAGTTTCTCCCATTAATGAGGGTCTCAGGACACAAGAGGCAACTTATTTTATTTTTTGACAGTTCCAACTGATTTAAAGTCCCTTTACAGGTAAAACCGATATACAACCTTTGTACTTTTGACATAAAATCACTTCCCTGCAAATTCCATCGAGCATTTTCAAATACTATACTCAACAGTTCCCCATCATGAATCTGTTTTAATAGCCACAAGGCAATTCTTAAAGTACCTTAAAAAAATAAAAATAAATCAAGAATTTAACTTCTTCTACAGGAAACCAATAACCAGATCTTTTTGCTCCTGCAATGACCCATTGCTTAGCTGTCAGTCAAGTGGGCTTTTACTCATCACACGCAGGTATCTCTCCAGTGATGGCTGTTTCACTAGGTATTTACTGGCTCTGGGGTAGAAGAGCCATTATAACCGTCAGTTAAGTGACTTCTTTTTCTTGATTTATTGTCATAAAGTAACATTGATTTTGCTGCCCAATAATGATTTACCAACTTTGTCATATAAAATTTGATAAACTCTATTGAGAGTATTTATTATTTTACAAAGCTAATTTTTCCTTCTTTCCCATCCCCAATTCTGAATTGTGGTTATTGGCATAAGAAATATAAAAGATATTCAGGCTGTAAGAGCCTAATTCATTCACTCAAAAATGATACTTGTGCTGGAAATTTCTGACACCTTTCTCAATAATCCAGAAATCCATATAATATACTTTCTACTAAACAATTCAATTATTTCAAGATTGAGTTTAAGAAATATCACATTCGAGGTCTACTGACATCACTGTCATTTAACACTGTTCAGTGGTTTTCACCATATAAAAAAAATATGTAGAATAAAGGAGACAAAATTAGTTTCACATGCATAATAAATTACCAACCTAGAAATCTGAGAATATCAACTAAGAAACTATTGAAATAAATACAATTTTGGTGAAATGACAATATATAGATGGAAACATACAAATGCTTTATGTTAAACAATTAAAATATGTAATAGAGAAGCTTTCAACTCAAGATGATTCACTAAACATGTATGCTTTCAACTCTCCTGTTTTCCCAAGACAGGAAATGAACAATAGAAAAGGAAAAAACAGCCAAGACAACAAAAGTGGGGAAAGGTGGTGAGTATTAGACGAAAGAGACTAAGACAAGTCTCACTGTGTGATGAAAATGCAGACAGAGCAAAGGAAGCTAACGCCCAGCCCCCAAGGGTGGGAGGGGTGCGCACGGGGAACGAGGAAACGAATCAGATGCACAGGGGAAGAGGGAGCTAATCTCCCCAGAGACTCCAGATCAGCAGGTGTGGAAAGTGGGTGAAAGAATTGGGAATGAAAACAGGGAAATTAAATAAAGCAGCTGTCCCAATTGCCCCATTTTTGCCAATGAAACACATCTATCTAACCCTGACCTGAGAGACAATCCAGCAATGGAGCCAGTTGCTGATTAAACCATTCAAATGGCCTACAAAGACAGGCCTATACTGTGAGAATTGATATCAAGAAGGCAAGCCTAGTTCGTCTGCACATCTAGAGGCAGCCCCACCTGTCTAAAGATAGATCTCTCATTCACTCATCAAAAAGCAAAGTCTCATCTCTGTGCACAGATCCACTCGATTTTCCCATAGAGGAGATAGATGCCTACTGTGGAAGGAGACCTTACGGAAAAACCGCACCAGTCAGCCATCCAGAATAATCAATGCAAGTATTATAAAAGAAACAAACTACTGAAGGAAGGAGATAGTTTATAGAACTTCTAAATAAAACTATTGTTTTGGTGGGCTGAGATGGGGGTAAAGGGCAGAAAACTGTACTTGAACAAAAATTAAAATTAAAAAACCTATTGTTTTATTTTATAATATAATTTATATCATATTAGTATATTCAGGACAATTGAAGACACAGCATTAAAAAACAGCATGCTACAAAAAGAACTGAGCATAAGAAAAAATTTTTGATTGATGAAAGTATCATATTCAAAATAAGAATTAAATTATAAAGTAGAGAAAATGTCCCAAATATTGCAAGAATGCAACTAGAAAACAACTAGCACAAAAAAAAAAAAAAAAGATGTGAAACACAGAAATCAATCTAGAAGGTCTATTACCCAACTAGTATGAGTTTTTGAAATAATACCCAAAGAGAAAGTTCATAATTATGTATTTTTAATTCAGTAATAAGTTCCCAGATCAAAGTCATAGACACAAACAAGATGAGTAAAACAGACTTGCATTTAGACTCATACCTGTGGCATTTCAGCAGAAAAGGACCAAAAGAATCATAAAGGTTTCCAGAAAAACAAAGAGATCACTTACAAAAGAATGAGAATCATACTGATATCAAATGTTCGTACCCCAACATAACACATGTATATAATGAAGCATTATCTTCTAAGTCCTAAGTGAAAGTTACTATGAACCTAGAATTCTCTATCTAGCCAAATTTCAATCAAGTGTGAGTGAAAAATAAATACACTATTTTCCAAATACAAGTGTTGCAAGCCTCCCTCATCTATACACCTTTTGCTTGAAGAAGTTATGTACATCCTTCATCAAAATAAGGGAGAAAACCACGAAAGAGAAAGTCATAGGACCCAGAAAATGTCTTTAAGAAACACAGAGACATCCTTGAAGACTGTGGTGCAGCAGATTTAGAGACTGGCAGTCAAACCTGGAACAGGAAGGCAGAGGGTTCCTGGAGGCACAAAAAGAAAAGTGGATTCCGGGTAACAGTACGGATCTTCAAGATACGTTAAAGGCTGTTATGCTTTTTTTCTAAGAGAAAAGGTTATTAGAAACTCTAAAAAATCCAAAAGCATCTAAAAGAATGCCACAGCCCAAATACGAAGCATCTAAAATGTGGCAAGATTTTATGAAATTGGTGCACTATAAGGAAAGGCAAACCATTTAATCTGGATGCCAAGAAGGTCTCCTCTAAGGGGCCTATGGGCAGAGACACTTGGCCTGAAGTAAAAAATAAATAAAATCTTACCCCCTGGCCATCTCATTGGTGAAAAATATTTATTTTATCATAATATCAAGAGTATTACCCTGGCTGGGGTGGCTCAGTGGATTGAGCACTGGCCTATGAACCAAAGGGCCACTGGTTCGATTCCCAGTCAGGGCACATGCCAGGGTTGTGGGCCAAGTCCCCAGCTGGGTATGTGTGAGAGGCAAATACACGCTGATGTTTCTCTCCTTCTAGTTCTCTCTCCCTTCCCCTCTTTCTAAAAACAAACAAATAAAACCTTTTAAAAAAAGAGTGTTACTGGCTTTCAACTTTTAGAATCAATTAATGACAAAAGGCTGTAGGATTTAATTGTGGTTATAGAACAACATTATATGGAATCAGTCTTGGCATTCTGAAAATACATACCACAGAAAATGGGCATAGGAAGGGAAAAAAGGGAGCAAAGGTAGGAGTAGAGGGCGTTAACGTCACCTTCTCACACAGTGAAAGGTTGAGACACACTGAGAAAAGTTAATAGAAAAAGCTAATAGAAATTTGAAGAATTGAAAATCAAAAGGCAATCTCAGATAAAATAAAATAACTCAAAATTAGGAAAATGAGTGATGAGGTGAAGCTAACAGGTAATACAAGCACACTGAATCTTCATTGTCAAAGTGGGAATAAAAAATATTTATATCTGATAAATGTATATGTACACTGACACACAAACATTTATCACACGTGTACCTGTGTGATTGTCCTCTTATTCCTGAATAACCCCAAACTTTTTAATATAGTCTCCACCTTTTGAGAGCTCCCTAATTATTAATCCCTCTTTCTCAAGGTGGAATGTGAAAAACTATGTTTTCTCGTCTCTACAATGACTAAAATAAAAATATGACCTAGGCTGTGTCGAACCTAATTCAGCCCTGACTCACATAAGTGAATGGACTGGGCACGGGAGTCCATTTTTTGGCACAAGGCGTGATATGTGTTTTAAAGTCAGAGGCAGCAGCAACTGACCTGGTCATGTTGGCACATGTGCAATTTGCCCCAGTGCATTAATATTCTGTCACTAAGAAACAGTGCAAGGCAAGGTATAACTGCAGGGCTGGAGGCCTCAGAGAAATTCAGTGCCATACACTTCGCCTTTTGGCCCAGGCTGGCCCATCTGCTCCGTTTTAGAAATGTTTATTACATGGTTCTCCCAACTTTTATGCATTTTGCCCTTAATCACGTAACTCGAGCAGGTTCAATCCTTCCTGATTCTAATTGCAAACCCTTACAAAGTTTTGTACAGGTTTTAAGTGGTCTGCCCAACCTATTTTTTCCATAAATCTTGTTAGTTTTAGTGAGTATTTATGTAGTATCTAGGACTTTGCAGAAATTGCATTATAGCCAAAATACCTGTGCAAAGTTTTACTTAGAGGTATGGAAATAGCCATCAGAAGAACAAAGCAGAGAAATGGTTAAAAGTGGCAGTGTTTAGGGACTAAGCCTAGGGGTAGGGATGAAAAATGGTTCTTTTGCATTATAAACTCTGCTAAACTATATATATTGCTGACATCTCGGTGTACTACTCTAATTTTTAAAAATCTCTTTTACTGCTACACATAAAAAAAAAAAGGATTGGTGGGGCAGTGGGCGTGGGGGTGACTATAATAACAATGACACCACTCACAATATCAACAAAAATACATAAGATATTGAAAAATAAACTCAAGATGTGGAACAACTGTGTAAGAAACTGTATAGCTTAATTAAACATGTAATAGAAAAGATAAACAAGTAGAGAGAAAATCAAATTCATGGAAGAAAAAGCAACAGAAATGACAAGGAGTATATGTGTTTGGAAGGACTGATTATCTGTGATAATAAGAATGGCTGAAATTTTGGAATAGATAAACTAAAGAAGTAAAATGGTATACTTCCTAATTTCATTTTTTAAAAAACTTTGTAGACGGCAGTTTCAATAAATTTTTAAGTGATATTACAATAGCTAGATACTGTAAAACCACTGTGTTATAATA
This sequence comes from Carollia perspicillata, assembly GCA_004027735.1. NCBI lineage: Eukaryota > Metazoa > Chordata > Mammalia > Chiroptera > Phyllostomidae > Carollia > Carollia perspicillata. Next base: position 9,295 of record PVKM010032858.1, read on the forward strand.
GAAAAGGCAAGAAAATATTACAGATTATAGCATAAATGCTACAATTTTGTAAGTGTTAAGTACCAGTTTAATGGGAAAGTAAATTAAATGACCATCAAAGTGAGAAGCAAAGTCAACAAATTTAGATCTCTTACTTTACACTTAAAACGTTAAATTAAGAGCACAATGTACCTGTGATCTTTTTTCACTATGAAATGAGCTAATTTCTTTCTTTTCACTGCTGTTCTTAATAGCAAAAGTAAATAGTTTAAACAAAATTAAAATATTAAATCATTTAAGTGCATAAGGGGGTACATCGAAAAGGGTTGGAAACAGAAAAACAATTATATAATTTAATCTTGCTTTCTCCAGTTCCATGTAGAAGGGAAAAAACTCCAAATGAAATAAAATATAGCAGTATGATTTACAAACTGTATATACTATTTAGGAATATTACGTATTTTTAAGTGTAACAGAGGTGGGCAAATGTGAAAGAAAATTTCTGAGATGTTATAAAATATGTTGCAAGCTCAAATTTAGAAGCGTATCATTTGCAAAACTCATGATAACTATTAAAGCATGAGGTTAGTTAACTGTAAAATAACTATTCTAACATGAGACCCTGTGGTACCATGAAAATACCAGGGTTCAAAATTTAATGCCCAAGATTGAACTGCGGTTCTGCCACTTATTAGCTGAGAGACTTGGGGAAGTTACTGATCTTTCTGAGACTTGGTTTCCTCATTTCTAAAATGGGAATAATAATTCTTAGCCTACAAGGCAACTGAAAGGATTAAACCAGAACACACAGTAGTGACAAAAAGCCGTACACGAAATAAACATGAATGAAAAAGTACTAACCCTCCCCATAAATACAAGTCTATTGCCAGTATCTTTTACACTTTCAAGTTACATTCAAATTACATTACAAATGACAGTTTACTAAATGACATCTGTAAATTATTCACAAATCGTGCTCAAACTCTGCCTGAGAAGCTGCATGCTTCTCAACAAAAGCAATACAATAAAAAAGCAAAGGTTCTGAAGTCCAGTGATCGCGGTGAAAGCGACTCCGTGCGCTGTGTGGCCTGGCGCAAGTTCCTCTGCCTTCTCTAAACCTCAGTGTGCTCACCTACAAACAATGACATGGACGTCTAGTTAAAAGAGCAGCTGTGAATCCGAGAGGAGATCTGTGTAAAACATGTCTTATACCTGGTCATATTTGTCACTTACCTGACACTAAGCTATGCTTTGTTATATAAAACACATGACACAAAATTAGAGTAGAACCCATTGCTCTAATCTTCTTCAAAACATACCTAAAAATACATCAAGTGACAGGACTGACACATTCGGCTCAGTGTATTTTTTTCCTACAGGAATTAGCAGTTTCTCCTTTAATTTCTTTCACTGAAAAACCAAATTATTATTACATATTATTCTTGAAATTCAATAAGATCACTCAACAAGGATTTATGAGTTCTTCTACACATTCCTCATCTTCAAGGACGCGGCAATAAAAATATACATAGATTCCTGCCCTCGTGGAATTCAGAGAATTGGATAACGGTCACCACGCAGGATAATAAATGTAGTAGTCACATACCAAATACAGCAACCAAGAATCTAAAACTTGTTCCAGTTAGGACAACTAACTAGCTGTGGTCATGACAAACAAAACCCCATGGGAACAATGACTTGGCAAAGGGAGTTCCAAGTGCCTAACTGTCAGCTTTCCTAGTTTGGAACAGAACAACGCTTACCAGACGGGGCAAACCTGCCCATCATTCCTGCTGGCTCCTCAAAGTAAACCTGCATTCAAAATAATCCCAACTAAAAGTGAGACTAATTTTCACCTCTCCTTAAAAAAAAGGAAGAAAGAAAAGAATTCATTTTACCCCAGGTAATATTACATCTAAAAAGAATTTTGACTCATTTATTTATAATAGATTTTGGATATTAGAAGCTTATTATAATCATGAATGAAATACATAATTTTAACATACAATTAAAAATAACATCATTTACCATCAGAAAATACAAACTACTCTCAGTGATTAAACACATGTCAAGTCAGTAATAATTTTAAAACCAAATATCCTTGTATTGTCAAAGAGATAACTTTCATCTGCCCATATTCTTTGATTACATTTTTACTAAAAGCTTATTTACAAAAGGAGAAGAACTCAGAACAGAGATTTCTAATTTGCTTTCAGTCCAAAAATAATCATTTATTCCGATATATATTTTAAAGAAAACATTTGGGTTACATTAAAATATATGCCATAGAATAAAAGTACTTTCATGATACTTATTCAGAACTACAGCATAAAATATGCTTAATTTAAAATGACACAGCTAGACCCCACTACGGAAACCTGGTGATATTAACCACGAAACTTGGCTTAAGAGAGGCCTCTAGCGGTTTTTGGTAGTTACTAGCTCCCCTTCCCACCACCAACCTCCACCCTCAGGTGAAGCTCTTGTTCATATTCATTCACTCATTCCCTCCCCTCTCCCTCCCCAGTTAAAAGCCTCAAGCAAAATAGCTACTATTCTATCACTGAATTATTTAATTAAGTCTAAGAAGTCAACTATATAATGTGAATAACTGGTAGTGTTAAACCATTATGGGTTCTCTAAAGGTAAATTCTACAACTTCTCCATAAAACCAATTTAGAGACATTCAATAAAATAAAGACCCTAGTCCTGGCCAGGTAGCTTGGTTGGTTGGAGCGCTGTCCTTCCTGTGCACCAAAAGGTTGCATGTTCAATTCCCAATCAGGGCACACACCTAAGTTATGAGTTAGGTCAATCGATGGATGTTTCTCTCTTTCTCTCTCTCCCTTCCTCTCTCTCAAAAATCAATAAACATATCCTCAGGTGAAGATTTAAAAAAAAATACAGACCCTAAACATTACCTTGCTAGTATTAGTAATCTTAATAAAAATGAAATCTATGGTAGTCTAAACAAATACCCTATGAAAATTAAAAACAAGCTTAAAGACTACAAATTAGACTTAAACTCATAAAATACACAGGGGTTTTTATGTTTATCTTCAGTGGTATTACGGGTCTTCTATACATGTTTGCACTACTCATAAATATTTAACACTAACACCATTTTCAAATCTAAGACTAAGCAAACTTGGTTCTTTCTATATAAATGATTATCCACATTCAGATGACCAAGGTGTAACTCCTTTCCAGTTCCACTCCTACAGTATCCCTTTCCTTCTTTATTGTAGGCCTCTCCTGCTTCCAGAACCACCAAACACCCACCCAACCCTGCCAGCATAAGAAACTGCCTTACCTTTATCCAAGGCCCCAATAAAGTCTTAAGAAGCAAGAATGGAAACGACTGGGGTACGAGGGTAGAAGGACATTAAATCTAGAAACACTCAGTCCCAACCATCATCACTCCCTCATGTCAGGGATGAAGTACTCCCAGCCTTGTTCCACGCTGCCCTACTGCTGAGGCCTTTCCCAGCTCCAATGACAGCCTACCCCCAAATACTCTGAAACAACAGATACCTCAACACATAGCCAAAGCTCAACCATTTGCATCTATGGGCACAGCATCTTTTGCTACATAACTTAAGTTTAAAAGGGGAAGGAGGGGGGAAGCAAGAGGGCAAGGTGGAGAGAAGAGTGGAGGGAGTAGAGAGAAGATCCTTTCTATGTCATTCCCTAACTTCGTTAATGTTTTAAAAAATAAACTGCTTCCCAAGTACCTCAAAAAATGTAGATTATTTGCGGGGAAGAGACTTTGAGACAATATCTTGTACCCAGTGTGTTGTAACAGATGAAGATCCTGATGATCAGAAGCACTACGTAGTAACTGCTATGGATAAAAAAGTCACACGTCGCTCCTGGAAACAGCAAGAAGGCCAAAGGGAAAGGCCTAGGCTGACCTCTTTCAGTTCTAAACTCCGTGACAATGACCCACCAGCACTGCAGAGAAGGGAATGACAAGAGAAAGGTTCTGAAAAGTCAAAATTGTTGTCATAAGGTTTGAAGAGTAACGGATTTGTTCTGGATTCATAAGAAAACACTGCAGGCCCTCCTTGGCCAATGTACAAGTCTCACTTATAAAATGTGGTCATCTGGATTCCAAGAACAGCTAGCAATAATGTGACAGCAAAACGTAAGGTAACATTTAAATTGTAAAAGGTTTAAAACCACACAAATTATGCACAGAAATGTACCAATGGAGTAAAAAGTTCTGTACCTCAAAAAATGCATGTCTTAATACAGCATACCAATCCACGTTCACTGGATTACTTTTAAAAAATAAAATTATATACGAAAGGCTCTGGGAATATTGGCATTCAAAAGGTTAAAAAGTATTTAAACCTGTACACAGAACAGTAAGTCTCATCTATACAAAAAATGGAATTATCCTTAAGAACGCGTTTCTCAAAAACTATAAATAGCTGAAGTTTACTATAGCCAATTTCACTTTGCTTTTTAGAATAGATAAATTGATCCTATTCTAATGAGAAATTCAAATGAATTTTTACATACCATTATAAAAAAATGAACAACTGTTAACAAAAATAAAAACACAGGGTCAAACTAAAAAGACTTCTACATGTTTCAACTTAGAATTAGTGGATTTATTCATACAACAACATACTACTTTCTAAACCTTTGCATAAGCACCAAGAATAATAAAAAGCATCCAAGCATTTCAATATCATAAGTTTTTATAACATATTAGCAAACTTTTCTCTTGCTTATATTCATAATAATTTTTTAGCAAGTATTTATCGGACCCCAAACCTATGCCAGGCACTGTTTCAGGTAATGAGAATTCAGTAGTGTACCAACAGACAAAAATCCCTGCCCTCGTAGAACTTATCCTCTAATAGATAAGAAAGATCAACAATATAAATAATAAAACAATGTAATATGTTAGATCATGTTACTCTCTCTAGAGAAAAAGAAATAAAAGTGGCTCTTAGTAGGAGGAATGGGATTCAATACTAAATAAGCTGGTCAGGAAAGGCCTTTAATGACAAAATGATGTTTGAGTAGTGACCTAACAGAGTCAACCAAGAGCACTTCCTGAAGGGTGTCGAATATGGTGAGGTCAGGTAAATCTCTGTAGGAATTTGACTTTCCCACTGACCTTAATGAGAAACCAGTGAGGCCTTTTACAACCAGAAGAGAGATGATGTGAATCACATGTCAAAGATCCACTCTGCCTATGGCAAAGAAAGGTCAGAAGCACAGACAGCAGTTCACAGGCTCTGGCCAAAACCCCGGTGAGAAAGGCTAGCAGCCTGGATCAGGATCAAAGGTCACAGCAGTATAGGTGGACTGATTCAGGACACACTGTAGGCAGCGTCAGCAAGATCTGTTTTGGAATTGAATGCAGGAAGGCAGAGCATGAGAGAAAGAGAGAAATCAAAAAGACACCAAGGTGTAAAGGTAGTCTTATTTATTTCAAAAATTAGCATAATTTAATCTTTAATTAAAGTGTAAGCATGTCAAAATTGCCCTAGCTGGTGTAGCTCAGTTAGTTGGAGCCTCATCCCACAAACCACAAAGTCGAAAATTTGATTGCAGGTCAGGACATATGCCTAGGTTGTGGCACTGGAGGCAAAGATCGGTGTTTCCTCACATTCGTGTTTCTCTCCCTCTCTCTCCCTCGCTCCCTTCCCCTCTCTCTAAAATCAATACCCATGTCCTTGGGTGAGGATGAAAAAAAACCTGTCAATTTTTTTCTATAAACACATGAAAATCACCTTGTAAACTGTTGTCTTTCCTTTTTTTGCATTGTTTTATGTAGTTGATTCTAAGTTAGATGACAATGTAATTCTTGAAATCCCGAGTTTCCTTCAAAGCCTGTCATTCCCCTGTCAAAATCAAGTTCTTATTTGCCACAGGCAGCTTCTCTAGATTTCTACTCACTAAAAAAACCAAAATCTTTTCAAGCTAGACAGCTTAAATCTCCCTACCACTTCGGTAACTCATTTTGACTGTGGTCTGTGTCTCAGCAGGAAAGCCCATTCAAGCCCACAACTTGTAACCACCGTCCTTACTCCTAGGAAGACTCTGGAATGAGCTCCACTTATGAGATGCTATTTTGCATCAGTGTGACAGCTGAGCTGCGTTATGAAAAATGGAACGGGGGGAGTGGATAGAGCTGAATGACAAAAGAAACTCCTCCAGGTCAGAGCACACCAAGGCCCTCCCAGAACCTATAAAAAGGCACACTATAGCAGGATCCAAGGAAATGAATCTACAGGACCTTGGTTCTTTCCTAACATTCTGTTAAGGTATAACAATACACAAAAAAAGAGTATAAAGTGAATGTTCTACTCAATGTTCAAAAACTGCACCTAAGTAACCAGCACTCAGAACAAGGAACTGTTTCCAGCAATCCACCTCCTCCTTCACGTACTTTTCAACTTCTAATGACCATACTAGTATTAATCATTCACCTGACACCTGACACCACAGGTTAGTTTCCTCTACTTTTGAACTTTATACACCATATTTTGCTATGTATAATGTACACTTTTTTGCCCAAATTTTTGAGAGAAAAGTAAGAATGTGCATTACACATGGGTATAATGATTACATACCATGGATATAGTAGGCCTAATAATCCCATGTATAGTGCTCACAAAAAACCACGGGTGAGCATTATACACGGGAAAGCATCATACATGGCAAAATATGGTAAACTGAATCTTATACCAGGTATTCATTTGGATCTGGCTTTTTAAAGTCACCTCACAATGTGTTTAGGAGATGAAAACACACTGTTCCATTGAACTGTTGGTTCATTCTCATTGCCAAGCAACACTGTAATTACTTATTTTTCCATTCTCTGGTGGATGAGTATTCAAGCAGTTTATAGTGTGAGGCTCTCAGAAACAGTGCTCCTAGAAACATTCTCAAACTTATCTGTCGTATCATACATTTCTGTTGGGTATACA